>ML777014.1:980628-1021262 GCA_009831015.1 Picea engelmannii | reverse complement strand
TATGCATGTATAATTGGTATATGTTAAGACCACCATATGTGGGGTTACATATGGGTAAATAATAGGATTTGTAGACAATGGTTACACTTGGCATGTGTTAAGGTATATATATATATATATATATATATATATATATTGGGTCTTTAGGTAGACAACTTATATAGATATATAGTGATCGTATTAGTATCTAGGTTACATTATATATGTTATCATGCTAAAGGGATATAGTAAGAAATGTAGGCTCAAATTATTGGATGACACAAATAGTGTGAGTAGACCGAAATGCTAGCCTATTATTCACAATTTTCTATGCACTGAAATATGTTAATAGCACGACTTCACTTAGATAAGATAACCATCTTGGTTTCAATCACTTTCCATTATAATGAGGTACTTGTTGTAATTCCAATAGAGGCGATAATAGAGTTATGCTTGATCAAGTATTGCAGAGTCAATGAGTTTTAATGCACCTAACAAAAAACATTTATTTCGTAAATTTGGGGTACATTACATATGGTATCGGAGTTGAAGGTTACAACACTTGGACCTCAAGGCAAGGCCAAATTAGTTTAGTTTTTTTTTTTCTGTTAAAAGAAAAAACTAACAAAATGCTTACTATTACAAAAAAAAACTTGTGATAATGACAGCACAAAATGAAGAGGAGATCATACTTGAAGACAATGACAAGGAGGAAGAAGTGAACAAAAGAGACTCTAAAAATTTTGGTCCCGAAACACAAAACGAGAACAGTTCTTCCGAAGTCACACAAGAAGCAGAAAACAAAACAACCACGGGAAGAAAATGAAAACAGGTGGATCACCTGGAATGTGAATTCAAGAATATCAAGCCATCCACCTCTGATGGAGAATCCAAGACAGGTGAAGAGGTTGAAGCATGGTTACTGTATATAAATAAATACTTATAGATTTATAATTATTCTAGTAACATGAAAGTCTGAATGGCCATTTACAACCTGAAGGGAAAGGCGAGTATCTGCTGGCAAGACCTGAAATTGGCCAAAGGATTAAAAGAGAAATAGATGGAATGGTCATATTTCGAGAAATACTTTAAGAAACAATATTTATCAGAAAACTATTAAGAACTAAATACTAAGGAATTTTATGAGCTAAGACTCTAACAAATGACCATGCACGATCTGATAAATAAATTTCTTGAATTATTGAGATTTGTGCCATATATCAAGGAAGACAAAGTAAAAATACAACGGTTCTTAAGCTTTCTACCACAGTCATACAAGGAAAAAATTGAATTTGAAAATCCCAAAACTTTAAGTGAAGTTTTTAGAAAGGATCGAATGTGCTATGATCAGTACGAACATAGGTCTAAAATTACTATGGCATGGAAGGATAAGAAACATGATAGAATGAATCAACAGAAGAAAAAATTCCAACCAACCCCTTTCAAAAATATGGAAAAGAACTTCGAGAAGAAATATTTTCATTCTAACAACCAGAATGCCCAAGGGGGAGGTAGACCAATTAATATGGGAGTCAAGAATGTTGGGGACAATCTCAGGGAACCATTAAAGTGTTGGGAGTGTGGAGAGCCTCACTTAAGTATGAACTATCCATGTTTAACTTCCGCAACAAGGACCACATTCCATAACCTGGAAGAAGCCTCTACAGTAGGAGATGTGGGAAAAAGCGTGCAAAGAATTAATGCAGTTGTATATGGCAGACAAGGTGATCATAAATCCACTATCATGGAGGTTGAAGGTAAAATTCATGATAATCACATTTCTATTTTAATTGACCCAGGAGCTAGTCCGAGTTATGTTACTCATGGTTTAGTTTATTTAAACAAACTCAAGAAAGTAAATCATGCTAAGTCCTGGTTAGTACAATTAGTAATAGGGACTAAGATAAAATTAACATATTTCATTTTTGAATGTGAACTCAATTTAGATGGCCAAAATACAAAGTTAAATTTGAATATTTTACCTTTGGGATCTTACGATATAATGATTGGAATGGGCTGGTTAGAGAAACATAAATTAATTATGAACTGATATGAAAATTAACTTACTTACAAAGAAAAAAACAACACAGTTAGGAAAATACAAGGCATCAGAAAACCAGTCTCAATTAGGCAAATTTCAGCCATGTAGTTTAAGAAATGCTTGAATAAAGGTTGTCAAATTTATGCTATTCAAGTAACTAACCTATTAGAAAAGGAATATAAACCCAGTCTATAAGAATTTATATTCTTGCATGGGTTTAGATATGTATTTGTGTATGAAATATCGGAACTGCCTCCAAGAAGAGAGATAGATTTCTCTATCGATCTACTGCTTGGATCTGCCCTGATATGTAAGGCACCCTATAGGATGAGTTTACCCGAATTAACATAGCTGAAAATTTAGCTACAAGAACTCTTGGACAAGGAATATATCATACCAAGTGTCTCGCCTTGGGGAGCACTGGACCTTTTCATTAAAAAGAAGGATGGAACTTTAAGATTATATATTGATTATCGACAATTAAACAAGATGGCGATTAAGAAAAAATATCCTATACCTAGAATTAACGACTTGTTTGACCAAGTGGGAGGAGCAAAGTTTTATCTAAGTTAGATTTAAGGTTTGGTTATCACCAATTAAGAATAAAGGATGAAGATATAAATAAAACATCTTTTAGAACGAGATACAGACACTATGAGTTTGTCGTAATTCAGTTTGGTCTTACTAACACACCAACAACCTTTATGTTTTTGATGAATAGTATTCAGTCAATATTTCAATAAATTTGTTTTGGTTTTTATCAATAGAATTTTAGTTTATTCAAAAATAGAAGAAGAACATGAATAACATATGAAAATAGTATTGCATACCTTAAGGAAGCACAAGTTGTATGCAAAATTTGACAAATGCGACTTCTACCAAAGAAGAATACAATACCTAGGACATGTAATATCCGAAAAAGGTATTGCAGTTGACCCAGAAAAGATAAGAGCCATTATGGAATGGCCTATCTCTAAGAATGTGGCTGACATCAGATCATTTATGGGAACTATGTCTATCACAGATTTATCGAAGGATTCTATAAGATCGCATATCCAATTACATCTCTACAGAAAAAGGGAATAAGGTTTACTTGGTCACAAAAATGTCAGGACAACTTTAATAAGCTAAAAGAAATGTTAACAACAACACCTATTTTAAGGGTAGAAGACCCGAATAAAGACTTTATAGTTTGTGTTGATGCAAGCAAAGCAGGCTTGGGAGGTTTCCTAACTCAATAGTGGAATGTCATCTATTACGAATCATGTAAACTAAACAAACATGAATGGAACTATGTCACACATGACTTGGAATTAGCAGTTGTAATTCATGCACTAAAAATGTGGTGATATTATTTAATGGGGAGGAAATTTATGTTGCTAACCGATAACAGTGGTGTGAAATTCTTATTCATTCAACCAGATCTTAACGCAAGGCAAGCGAGGTGTCTGGCCTTCTTGAGTGAATTCGATTTTGAAGTAAGACACATCAAGGGAAAAGAAAACAAAGTTCCATATGCCCTAAGTAGAAGGACTAATGGAATTTTTGAGATAAGTATTAGCAAAGAAGAAAACGACATTGAACAAAGAATAAAATATGCAAGTTGTAATGATGAAAAATACATGAAAATGGTAGCATATTTACAAGGAACTGCAGAAAATTTGACAAAACAGATCTGAGTTGGGATAAAAATGGACTACTAGGGTTCAAAAACAGGTTGTACATACCCGATTCTATTGATTTAAAGTCAACAATTCTAGATGAATTGCACAAGAAGCCATATTCTGGTCATCCAAGATACCATAAAATGGTAATAGCTTTAAGAAAATTGTTTTATTGGCCTAACATGAAAGTTAAAATAATTGAATACTTATCTAAATGCCTATATAGTTAACAGGTGAAGGCTAAAAATCAACATCCAACCGGCCTGCTAAAGCCTCTGCCTATACCAGAATGGAAGTGGGAGATTATCTCGTTGGACTTCATCATAGGTTTTCCTAAAACTCAAAATCAAAATGACTCGATTATGGTAGTAATTGATAAACTTAGCAAGTCTGGACATTTTATACCTGTGAAATATACTTATAAAGAAATTAATATTGCTGAAATATTTATGAAGGAAATATTTAGATTGCATGGAATTCCAAAGATGGTGATTTTGGATAGAGATGTCAAGTTTACGTCAACGTTTTGAAAAGAATTGTTTGAAGGGTTCGATACTAACCTAAATTTCAGCATAAGCTACCATCCACAAACGAATGGGAAAACCGAACAAACAAATCAGATTTTGGAAGACATGTTATGGATGTCCGTAAGAATGAAACCAACTAAGTGGGAGGAATACCTACACTTAGTGGAATTTGTGTACAATAATGACTATCAGACTTCATCTAAGATGAGTCCCTTCGAAGTATTGTATGGCATAAAATGTACAACTTCGACTAGTTGGGATAACCCAGTTGACAGACTAATGATGGGACTAGAAATGCTCCAGGAAATGGATAAAATGGTAAGAAAGGTACAACATAATTTAAAAGGGGCACAAGATAGACATAAAATCTACACAGATTTAAAAAGGAGACACCAGGAATTTCAAGTTGGGGACCATGTATACTTGAAATTCAAAGCAAGGAGAATCTCTCTAAAGCTAGGAAACTATTCAAAGTTGGCACCCAGGTTTTGTGGCCCCTTCGATATATTAGCTTGAATTGGACCCTTGGCATATCAACTTGCACTTCCTGCAAATTTAAAATTTCATAATGTTTTTCATGCTTCTTTGTTGAAAAAGTATATGCATGATCCTACTCACATCATTTATTGGAACATGGTGCAGGTGGAACCAGAAGGTGAGTTCCACGAAGAACCTCTGTGCATTCTGGATAGGAAAGAAATAATACTATGGAATAGAGCCATTTCCCAGGTAAATGTGCAATGGAAGCACTTTAGTCCCGAGGAGGCCACTTGGGAACTGGAGGAAGATTTGTAGAAATATTATCCAACCCTATTCTAAGAGATGAATGAACACTGAGTACAGTGTTGTACTTAAGGGGGAGAGGATGTAATATCCCCAAAAATAATTAATTATTAAAGTCTATGTGTGCTTGGGAATAAATTTTCATTTTTGGCAAATTCAAATTTGGAAATTATTTTCCATTTATGGAAAATCTGAATTTGTAATTTGATTATTGTAATT
Source organism: Picea engelmannii (assembly GCA_009831015.1). Lineage (NCBI taxonomy): Eukaryota > Viridiplantae > Streptophyta > Pinopsida > Pinales > Pinaceae > Picea > Picea engelmannii. The sequence goes on along the minus strand of ML777014.1, from coordinate 1,016,049 downwards.
AATTATTTATGACTATTGGGAAAGGATTTGATTTGCCAAACTAACTTTTTTTATTGTGACGCATGTAAAAGAAAAACTTGTTTATAAAATAAATGTTGGAAGACAAATGGAACAACCATGTTGAAAACAACTAACCATGAATCCATGAGTGGGGAACAGATTTGAGTTGCCTCAAGGATGATTTTTACAAGTGGAAAATGATGGATTTGACCATTAGCAGCCCCTAAAAATCAAAGATTTGTAAAGCTGCGAAAATTCCCAAGGAGGGAAGGAAAGACCTAGGCACAATATACACATAAATACAACATATGGAGAAGGCAAGATGTTTCTTAGTATGTTGGATAAGGGATACTACTTGCTTTTATGAACACTATTTAGTGTGAGGTGAGGGAATTTCTCATATTAGAATAGAACTTTAGCAAAGGAGGATCATTTCAAATATTCCTTATGGACTCATGGTCGGGATAGGGGTGAACAGAGCAAGTAACTTGGTTGTTATGTTCTATAGTTGGGTGGAACGTGGTTATTCCATTTGTGTCCCAACATCAGTTTCAGATAAGCACCTTTAATTGTATTCTGGTTAATAATATGTTGATTACCATTATTAGAAGTTTGATGGGATTATGTGATGTTAGTATATATATAAATGCTTGATTGAATGTATACACATAGATACTCAAAAGAAAGAAAAATATTGAGCTATTGTATACTTTTATTATGATTAGATGTGGTTATACATCCTGTGCATAACTGTGTAGACATACCTATGTATTCATGCAAAGGAAATGATATATATATATATATATATATATATATATATATATATATTGTTTTTATATAAAGAAAATTCCTATCGATCCTTGATTTGCATGAATGTATAAGGAAATACAATTTCAAATTGTACAAGTGCTATAAAAGAACATATAGGATATTTAACAGTCCATATTCATATTACATATCTCTTCAGGTCTATAAACAATGATTTTCAATAGTCTACAAATACATGCTACAATATTTGTACCATTAATCTAATGAATATTCCAAATGGTTTCTCAACAACCAATATACTCATTGCAAAGGTAATTTACAAAACGACCGGTATAAATAATTTACAACCTGTATAATCCATGAAACCCTGGTTAAAAATTTATTACAATGGAGTTTCGTAGGGTAAGGAATCATGTACCAATAGTAGACAAAATCTATGAAGTTATGTCTAAGCACCAATATCAAAACATGAATACCTTTCTGAGCAAGAGGGCTTTCCCTGATTCGCTCCTGTCGATTTTTACAAACCTGTAAGGGAGAAAATGATATATTCAGAAAATTGTGCTAAGAAAATTTAGTGAAATTAATAATAAACAAGATGAGATAACACTTAGCTTGAGTCCGCATAGAAACAATTCTCTACTGGTACTTGAGCCACGATCTGTCCACAATCCAAAGGGGGAGGAATGGACCCAAGAACAGCTAATGGGTACCCTCGCAAAAGAAGACAGGGCCCCATCATTAGTTATTGTAACTGAAAAGTAATACTTCGATGATTAAGACTTTAAAAATCAAATTAAATTGTCTTAAAACATTTAAAAACACTCAGAAGTATAGTCGGGAAACCCCACAAAGGGTAAACTTTTCCTCTGTAAATTATACAAAACCTAAGTCACGATTTTCTACCACAGAGGAAATCAAATGAAAAGAAAAGAGAATATTCAGAATACGATTTTGTCTAACCTTGTTTCTAGTTTAGTCTGGATTTTATCTATGATTTATTAAAAAAAATAAAATATAGTGAAATCTATGCAATAGAGATCGATGGCGCCAATACAGGTTCCTTGTAGGAATTCGAGAATGAAAATTCTCAGACAGAGGATCAACATTTTGGGGTTTGTATACGCCTACGCTATATAAAACCCAAAATTTAATCTTATGCATAAACATAGCATTAAAATATGATGTATGCACACAGTGAAACCACAATCTTTCCACAAAAGACAATCTTTTCAAATAGAAAATATTTAGACATGGTATGGGAAATATTTCACTATACTACTTCATTTACATGGAAGAAATCTAGATTTTCTATATAAAAACACAAATTCAAGAACACATATTTAGGGTTGAAGTTTATATAATAAATTATGGTGTATAAATTATAATTGAAATTAATACACAGAGGGTCGTTATGAAATTCTTATACAGACACCGAGTGTTGATTTATAAGAAAAGGGTTAAGTTAACTTGACCATTGTTCACCACACTCTCAAAGTGCAATATACAGAATGCATTAGAGGGTTTTCACTATACCTACAGGTGAATGTAGTCAGGATTTTATTCTAAGTGATAACTAAAATAAAATAGACCGAATCTACAATCCATGGAAATCTTAGCCTATACATAAGTCTATTTTGTCTATTCACGTAGAGCACAAGATACACAATGTGTAACATAAATTTATACAGGGAGGAACTCCTTTAAACTGGATATTTTTATTACACAATGTAGATCTGGAAACATACCCTGAATGTTAACAGTTCTAGGGACAGAGTTACAAGATTTTAGGGTTAGCCCTCTAACACAACGAATAGAATTCGATCTTCCCCACAGTTAATAAATAAAATTTACATGCGTAAATAATAACTGTCAACAATGTCACACAGTGAGGAAATAAAATGAAAAAGGGACACTCAATATTCAAACCATGGTGGAAAAATAGAAGGAATAACCATAAAGGCAAGATAACAAGCATTCCTAACCCCAATGGTTCCCAAACAAGTTTTTCTATGAAAGTTACCAAAACTATGAAGTAAGTAGTTCAATATTACCTTGCATAGAGAGGAAACCACCTGGTTGTGTTTTCCTTATTTGTTTACCAGAACTAAGGTTCTATTCTCCAAGTTGTTGGCCTTCCACAAGAATGGAGCCACAAGGGTATGCACAAAGACCAAAATTGCACACAGGAAGAGGAAGTTTTGTGAATCCAGAAGAGAAATGATGGCAATAATTTGGAACACAATGCAAAATGTGGACTAATGTGTGACGGGATCGCATAGTACTACAATCCATGTGATTAAACGGATATGGAAAGCCCACATTGGGCGCGGATACCTAAACTTTATGATACGATGTAGACCCCTATTAATTGTAGTAACGAGTGGTAAATGTGTTGCAAACAAACATGACACAACCATTAACATGGTTTCCAAAATGTATTCAATGATGGGAGATGACATGAGTCAGGTAGGGTTAACACAACTAGGTATAGGGTAGATGTGGCACCACTATAGAACCAATTGGGTATGGTGTTGGATGCGTCATTTATTGTGTTGTAATAACCACCCGTTCCTTAGTGACAATAACACATAAGCGCATAACAATTGTATTAATGTGTTAGGATATGCATTACATTGTAATAAAATTCACTTGTAATGAAAAGGATCAAAACTAGTGTAATGTGTAACGATTCACATGACCTATTATATCTATAATAGGTAATATATATATTCATATATAGATATATGAATGAAGTTCATGTCGAGTGATAGATCAAATAATCACATATGCATTTAAATTTTCTATATGTTAAGACCACCATATGTGGAGTTACATATGGGTAAATAATAGGAATTTTATACAATGGTTACACTTGGCATGCGTTAAGGTATATATATATGTTGGGTATTTAGGTAGACAACTTATATAGATATATAGTGATAGGATTAGTATCCATGTTACATTATGTATGGTATCATGCTAAAGGGGTACAATTAGCAATGCAAGTTCATATTATTGGATAACATAAATAGTGTGAGTAGACCGAAATGCCAACCTATTATTCACAGTTTTGTGTGCACTGAAATATCTTAATAGCACTTCTTCATGTAGATAATATAACCATATTGGTTTCATTCACTTTCAATTAAAAGGTGGTACAAGTTATAATTCCAATAATGGTGATAATAGAGTTATGGTTGATGAAGTATTGCAAAGTCAGTGAGTTTTAATGCACCTAACATTTTTTTTTTATTTGGTAAATTTGGGGTACATTACACTCCCCCTTGAGTACAACATTTTCCTTAGTGTTCATTCCTCTCTCAGAATAGGGTTGGATAATATTTCAAAATATCTTCTTCCAATTCCAAAGTTGCCTCCTCAGGGATAAAGTGCTTCCATTGCACTTTTACCTGGGTGATGGCTATGTTCTGTAGTAGTGTTTCTTTCTTGTCCAAAATGCATGGTGGTTCCACTTGGAACTCGCCTTTTGGTTCCACCTACACCATGTTCCAATCAATGATTTGAGTAGGATCATGAATATAAATTTTTAGTAATGAAACATGAAAAACATTACGAAATTTTAAATTTGCAAGAAGTGTTAGTTGATATGCCACATGTCTGATTCGAGTTAAAATCTCGAAGGGGCCACATAATATTGGTGCCAACTTTGAACAAATTCTTATCTTTAGAGAACTCCTTCTTGATTTTAATTTTAGATATATGATGGAGACCCCCCTTCTCTCCTTAGGGTTGTGCGACCTCTCAGTCTAGGATCGATCAAGAAACTGAGTCGAAACGACCCTTTGGGTCTCTGATAGACCCCAAACATACTAACACAGGTCCTTTCTCCAAGTACGCAGGTCGTATGACACCTGTGGTTTCTCTCCTAATAATTGTTCAACTTTAACACCAGTTGGACGCTAGCTCTTCCCTCGCTAAGTCCCTTCCTTCTTGTGACCATGGATATGACCACTTGCCTAACTCAAAAGGCATTTCATGATTTCGCATATCAGGTCTCTGTATGTGAGTCACCCTGACTCTCCCAACCTCCAAAATCTCAACAAGATCCTAGTGTGTGCTAGCCCCTCTATTTTTCTTCACTGATGTGACCCTTCGCTATGACTATCAGTGCATATTTCGAGCACTTCACGATTTCACATCTCCCGAAGTCCTCTTACTCGTCCTTCTGAAACTCGAACTTGCAAGTTCCACTCACTTGATCAACGACCCACAACACCCACGATCCAACAGTATTGATCTCCTTTTCGTGTATCAGGACCTCGGGTTTCATGAATTTGGAGGACCAATCACCTCCCTTCTCCTGATATCTAAATTCTCGATATCTCCCTGGGAAATCAATGGTCCATGCTCTCTCTTCGCTCAATGGTTGTGATCCTTTCGCTAGTTATCCCTTTGCGAATCCTCACGAGTATGCCCTTTGACCTTTCCACTCTATGAGTCAGCGAAATGTTGATCTCCCGCCACATACCCTCCTTAATGGATGGTTACGATGATCTCATAATTTTGTAACCCTGCTCCTCCTGTGTGCTTCCAAATCTTATCATTAGTGAAATTTACCTTGATTGGGTGGCTACGATTCCTTTGCGATCCCCCAGATGGCTGAGATCTTTCCTCCTCTATGCTTTCTCCTCATCATCTGGGCGTTGATCAGACCGTCCAGATTTCCCCCCTTGAGCTTATGCCTTCTTCTGACTTAGAAGATTTTCGAAAGAATCGAGGGTTTTAACCTTTATCCTTCCTGCGAGTCTGTTTCTTGGATCTCGTCCACACTTATGAAAAGTGTTATCCCTCCTAAGCGTGGTCTCCTAAATAATTCAACTTCCCACACACTCCTTGTGTTTCAGGGATTTCGATAACTCAGATCCGAAGGATTTATCAAAGAGAAATTCCTCTCGCCCTCCTGGCGTTTTCTATTTTCTCTGTGCACACTTTGCAATAGATTCTTACGCAAGTTCAAGTTTTTGCAAACGTCTTTGCACACCTTGCAGCAGTCACTCTACACTCCTGGAAAAGGGGAAGTTTCGTGATATCTCTTTTGAGCTTCAAACTGAAAGAGATCTCGTCAACACACTCTTTGCATTCTATGTGCACACCTTGCACCACTCAATAGAAGAGAAACAATTGAAACTTATCCTAACATTCATAGTTCCATCTACTCATAACAAAATTCATTCATTCATTCATGAAAACACAATAACAGGGAATTGGGTCAATTCTTCCACACCATGCATTGGGTCAATTTTCCTTTGTTATCTTCATTCAAAAGTAAAAATGGTTACAACTGTAAACCAAAGATAAAATTCATAAATCTCCTACTAACTTGTAGTTAGCTTCATTTGGGTGTACAAAACCTCTATTTATCTCAGAGGGCTCTTAGGGTTCCCTTTGACTACTTGTCTACGTCAAAACTTGTATTAACAGTTATCCTAGTGCAGTCATAGTCCAGAGTAGGAGTGGAAACTCCCACTTCGCTTGCGATCATTCAAGTGTGACTCAAAAAAATTTTCCGGTGCTAAGTTAAGGTGTACTTCAAAATATCTGTCATAACTGCTAGCGTTGAGATTCACACAAATTATGATACACTGAGAGGTCCTTCTCCACATGCTTGCCAATCATGCTCCTGCATCATACTCCCCTTGAAAAAAATTCATGGACTCTTGTGCATGAGCTCCTACACTGATTTTCCATGTTTTTGGATATCAGCTTCAATTTCCCAATTGGCATCTTCTATTGGGTGTCCCTTCCACTATGTTTTTCCTTCAAAAGGTTATACCTCATTGAGAATTTTGGTATGCACAACTAATTTCCCTTGAACAACAATCCCTCTTGAATCATATACTCTGTCCACTAGCTCCTATCTCTTCGCACAGTCTTTGCACATGCTTCATATGCTTCCTTGAAATTTGGATCATCACAATAGATATCCTTAAGGTGTTCAAACCCCAAGGTATTCACCTAAAATTCTTGTAGAATAAAACAACTCCTCCTTGATGCATCAACAACTTTGTTAACATTCCCAACAATATGTTTTATGACAAAAGTGGAATTATGCATAAACTCAACCCATTTTTCATGCCTTTGATTCAATTTTTCATGCCTGGTTATCAATTGTAAAGCCTTGTTATCGCTATACAAGACAAGTTCTTGTGGGACAAGTTAATGTTTCCATTTCTTCAAGGCTTGAATTATGGCATAAAACTCCTTATCATACGTGGAGTAATTTCTCTTAGTATCATTCAACTTCTCACTAAAATAGGCAACATGTCTATTATCCTGGCTCAAAACTAATCCAATTGAAACTCCACTTGCATCACATCTCACCTTAAATGTCTTTTCAAAATTCATCCAGAACATAATTGGTCGTTCTATTATTTTCTCCTTCAGTATATTGAATCTCCTCTCAACCTCCTCTGTCCATTTAAAAGACTTGTGCTTCTTCCTCACTGTATCAATGATTCGCCCACAAATTCCACTGAAGTCTCTGATGAACTTCCTATAGAAGCTTGCTAATCCATGGAAGATCCTTACCTCAAACATACTCCTTGGTGACATCCATTCTTTGATTTCTTTCACCTTCTCTACATCCATCTTCAGTTCATTTGAATAGATCACAAAAACCAAGTAAATGAGAATTGTCTTCATAAAAGAGGACTTCTTCAGATTTATCAACATCTTCTCATGTTGTAGTCTCCTCATCACTAGTGTTAGGTTCCTCAAATGCTCCTCTTTAGTCCTGCTAAAGATCATTATATCATCCATATATACAACCACAAACTTCCCAGTGAAATCTTTCAATGTTTCATTCATCAGCCTCATAAAAGTACTTGATGCATTTGTTAAACCAAATGGCATAACAAGCCACTCGTACAAACCTTCATTTGTCTTAAATATTGTTTTCCACTCATCACCTTCTCTCATTCTAATCCAGTGATATCCACTTTTCAAATCTATTTTAGAAAAGAAATGTGCTCCACTTAAACAGTCCATTAAATAATCCCTTCGTGGTAAAGGAAATCTATACCCGATGGTGATCTTGTTGATGGATCTTGAGTCTCTACACATTCTCCATCCTCCATATTTCTTTGGGATCAACACAGTTGGTACTACGCATGGGCTCAAGCTTTCTCTGACCAAACCCTTGTCTAAAAATTCATGGACCTGCTTCTTTACCTCCTCATTCTCTCAAGTTGTCAATCTGTATGCCACTTTGTTTGGCAGAATTGCTCCTGGTATCAAATCGATATGATGGTTGATACTTCTAATGGGTGGCAATGAGTTTGGTATCTCATCCACCACTATGTCAGAAAAATTATCCAACAATTCATGAACTTCTTCAGGAAAGTCATCCATCGAAGTACTTGTAACGATAAATTTGGGTTTCTTCACCAAAACAAACTGCATTCCATGTTCTTCCTTGACTTCTTTCAGGAGTTCCTTCCCACTCATGAGAAGTATGATCATGTTGGATTCCTCTTTCATTTTCTTCTCCTCTATTGGCAACAACATGTCTGTTCTACCATTCTTCTCCATTTGTATGTATTCTTCCTCCCATCATGAATGAAATTCCTTTCAAACTGCCATGGTATTCCAAACAAAATATGGCATACACCCATGGGAATTACATCACATAGAATTTCATCTCTATATCCTCCTATCATAAATTCAACCAAGCATTGTTTAGTAACCATTACCTGGTGTCTTTTATACAACCATGAGACTTTGTATGACTTTGGATGTGTAGTTTTCTCCAGCTCCAATTTCTCCACCGCCTTCAGTGGAAACTAATAAGCAACCTCCACTATTTTTACTGACATCATGTTGAGCTCATCCTGGATTTCATATCTCAAGCCATTTATATATCTGGAAACTTTTTCCTCATCTTGCTCTCTTTGACCAGTTCTAATGTTCAGCCTATAGAACTCCTCGATGTACTTGTTAACTTTCATACCCTTATGTCTCAGGTTCTACGACTTCCTAAACAAATTTATCTGATAATCTTTGGGCATGAATTTATCCTTCAGCTTGGCTACCATTCTGTACCAATTTTGTATCTTTTGTTTTCCTTTGCTTCTCCTCTCAGCCTATAGTTCATCCCACCACAGTGAAGTGTGCCCTTTTAGCCTGGTGACAGCCTTTTTCACCTTTCTCTCTTCATCAAAATCTTCATAGTCGAAGTGTTTGTCCATGGATCTTATCCAATCCAACAACTCTTTAGCATCTAAATTGCCTTCATACATTGGGAACTCTATCTTGGCTCTACCTCCCAATATAACAAATTCTCTCAGCAAGCCTTCTTCGACAACATTCTCTCTTCCAGCTTCTTTGACTTTTACTTCTTCACTCTCTGCATCGTTGATGTCTCCAACATTAGGTGCTCATCTTTGTGCTACCTCCATCGCCTCTAATCTTGCACAAAGTTCTCACACCTCCCTTTCTACAACCCAATTGGATATATGTGCTTCCACTCATCTTCTTGGTGGAATTGTCTTGACTTTTTGTCACACAAAGAGTACAACTTCGAGTTATTTTGTCTCCTTTTTTTTTGCCTGTTGTTTGCAAGAAAAAATTCAAATCTGATACCACTTGATACAGACCCCCCTTCTCTCCTAAGGGTTGCATGACCTCCCGGTCTAGGATCAATCAAGAAACTGAGTCAAATCGACTCTTTAGGTATTTTCTAGACCCCAAACCCACTTACACAGGTCCTTTCTCCAAGTATGCAGGTCGTATGAGACCCATGGGTTTTCTCCTGAGTGTTATTCAACTTCCGCACCAACTGGACACTATATCTTTCGTGGCTAAGTCCCTTCCTTCTTGTGACCATGTCTATGACCACTCGCCTAACTCAAAAGGCGTTTCATGATTTCTCATATCGGGTCTCTACACATGAGTCACCCTAACTCTCCCAACCTTCAAAATCTCCACAAGATCTTAGTGTGTGCTAGCCCCTCTATTCTTCTTCACCGATGTGACCCTTCACTATGACCGTGGGCCAATATTTCGAACACTTCAGGATTTTTCATTTCACGCAGTCTGCTTACTCGTCCATCCAAAACCTGAACTTGCGAGTTCCTCTCACTTGATCAATGATCCACAACCCACGCGATCCAGTGGTCCTAATCTCTTTTTCACATATTCGGACTTCACGTTACACGAAGTTGGAGGACTGCTCACCTCCATTCTATCGATAGCTAAACTCCTGATATCTCCCTAGGAAATAAATGGTCCACACTCTCTCTTCCATCAACGATTGTGATCCTTTCGCGAGTTGGCCCTTCGTGAATCCTCATGACTCTGCCCTTTACTTTCCACTATGCGAGTCAGGGAAATGCTAATCTCCTGCCACGTGCCCTCCTTCATGGATGGTTCCGATGATCTCAAAATTTCGTAACCCCACTCCTCCTATTCGATTTCAAAGATTATCATTAGTGCACTTTACCTTGATCGGGTGGCTATGATTCCTTTTTTCTCAGACCAAATGACTGAGATATTTCTTCCTCTGTGCTTGCTCCTCGTCGTCTGGACGCTAATCAGACGATCCAGATTTTCTCCCTTGAGATTACGCTTTCTTCTGACTTAGAATATTTTTGAAAGAATCGAGGGTTTCAACCTTTATCCTTCCTATGAGTCCATTTCTTGGATCTTGTCTACACTTATGAAAAGTGTTATCCCTACTGAGCTTGGTCTCATGAAGACTTCGACTTCCCACACCCTCATTGCATTTCAGGGATGTTGATAACTCAGATCCAAAGGATTTCTCGAAGAGAAATTCCTCTTGCCCTCCTAACATTATCCTTTTTCTCTATGCACACTTTGCAACATATTCTTTCACAGGTTCGAGTTCCTATAGACGACTATGCACACCTTGCAGCAGTCACTCTGCACTCCTAGTAGAGGGGAAGTTTTGTGCTATCTCCTCCAAGCTTCGGAACTGAAACAGATCCCGTCAACGCACTCCTTCCATTTTGTCTGCACACCTTTCACCACTCAATAGAAGAGAAACAATTGAAACTTATCCTAACATTCACAGTTCCATCTACTCATAACGAAATTCATTTGTTCATTCATGAAAACACAATAACAGGGAATTTCAAACAATGTCCACATGATGCATTAGGTAAATTTTCCTCTGTTATCTTAATTCAAAAGTAAAAATGGTTACAACTGTAAACCAAAGCTAAAATTCAGAAATCTCCTACTAACTTGTGTCTAGCTTCATTTGGGCGTACAAAACCTCTATTTATATCAGAGGGCTCTTAGGGTTCCCTCTGACTACTTGTCTACATCAAAACCTATCCTGACAACTATCCTAGTGCAGTCACAGTCCAGAGTAGGAGTGGAAACTCCCATTGCTCGCAATCGTTCAAGAGTGCCTACAAAGGTCTTTTTGGCATTGAGTTAAGGCATACCTCAAAATATCTTCCAAAACTGCCAGCATTGAGATTTCACATAGATTCCCAAACACTGAGAGGTCTTTCTCTGCGTGCTTGCCAACGATTCTCCTACATCAATACACATGCTCCCTGATTTTAAATTCATGATGTCTTGTTTTTAAATATGCATATATTTTTTGTTGGTCTTTTTGTTGTACTCTTTTTACCATTCTCTCCATTTCTTGGATCATTTCCAGTCCTACCATAATCTTGTCAACTGGATTGTCCCAGCTAATTGGAGTTGTGCATTTCCTCCCATATAATGCTTCGGAGGGACTCATCTTAGTTGATGTCTGATAACCATTGTTGTAAGAAAATTCAACTATGTGAAGATACTCCTCCAACTCAGTTGGTTTCATCCTTACATACATTCGCAACAAGAATTTGATAATCTGGTTTTTTTGTTATGTTTTCCCATCCATTTGTGGATGGTAGATTATGCTGAAATTCATATTAGTATTCAATCCTGCAAGCAATTCCTTCCAAAAATTTGACATGAATTTGACATCTCTAACGGAAACCACCATCTTAGGAATTCCATGTAATATAAATATTTCCTTCATAAAAATTTCAGCGATATTGATTGCTTTATAAGTGGATTTGAAAGGTATAAAATGTGAAAAGTTGATTAGTTTATCAATTAATACCATGATAGAGTCATTTTGTCTTTGAGTCTTAGGCAAAGTTGTTATGAAGTCCATCGAGATAATCTCCCATTTCCATTCTAGTATAGGTAGAGGTTGTAATAAACTTGTTGGGTGTTGATGTTCATCCTTTACCTGTTGACAATATAATCATTTAGACAAATATTTACCTCTTTCATTCTTCATGTTAAGCCAATAAAACAGTTTTCTTAAGGCAGTTATAGTTTTCTAGTATCCTGGGTGACCAAAATACGTTTTTTTGTGTAGTTCATCCTGAATTGTGGTCTTCAAATCAGTAGAATTTGGTACATATAGTTGGTTTTTGAACCTTAACAACCCATTTTTGTCTAAAATCAGATCTGTTATGTTCATTTTTTCAACATTTCCTTGCAATTATGTTATTGTTTTCATGTAAATTTCATCATTATTGCTTGTAGATTTTATTCTTCATTTGATATTGTTTTTTTCTTTGCTGATGTTTATTTCATAGAGTCTGTTAGTCCTTTGACTTAGTGCATCTGTGACTTTGTTTTCCTTACCTTTGATGTGTCATACCTCGAAATCAAATTAGCTTAAAAGGGCCAGCCATCTTGCTTGCCTTGCGTTGAGATCTAGTTGACTGAATAAATACTTTACACCACTGTTGTCAATTAATGGCATAAATGTTCTTCAAATTAAATAATTTCGCCACATTTTTAAAGCATGAATTACGGTTGTTAATTCCAACTCATGTATCACATAATTTCGTTAATGTTCCTTTAGTTTACATGATTCATAACAGATGATGTTTCTGTCTTGTGTTAATACTCCTCATAATCCCTCTTTTCTTCCATCCACACAAACTATAAAGTATTTATCGGGATCCGCTACCTTCAGGATAGGTGTTGTAGTTAACAAAAATTTTAATTTATCAAAGTTGTCCTGACACTTTTGTGACCAAGTGAATTTTATTCCCTTTTTATGTAGTGAAGTAATTGGATATGTGATCTTATAAAATCCTTTGATAAATATATGGTAATAACCAGTAGATCCCATAAATGATCTCATGTCTACTACTTCCTTAGGGATAGGCCATTCCATAATGGATTTTATCTTTTATGGATCAACAACAATACCATCTTCAGATATTACATGTCATAAGTATTGTATCTTTCTTTGGTAGAAGTCACACTTATCAAAATTATCATATAACTTATGTTCCCTTAAAGTCTAAAATACTATTTTCAGATGATCTCCATGTTCTTCTTCTATTTTTTAGTAAATTAAAATATCATCGATAAAAACCAACACAAATTTATCCAGATATTGGCTAAATATACTATTCATCAAGCACATAAAGGTTGTTATTGGATTAGTAATCCTGAATGGGATTACAACAAAATGATAGTTTCCATACCGTGTTCGAAAAGTAGTTTTATTTACATCTTCATCCTTTATTCCAACTTGGTGATAACCAGACCTTAAATCTAGTTTATAAAATATCTCTTCTCCACCAACTTGGTCAAAGAGGTCATTAATTCTAGGTAAGAGATACTTATTATTAATTGTCATTTTAGTCAGTTGTCAATAGTCAATACACAGTCTCAACGTCCCATATTTCTTCTTAATGAATAAAAATGGTGATCCCCAAGGAAGAACACTTGGTCTGATACATTCCTTATGTAACAATTCTTGTAACTAAATTTTTAGTTCTGTTAATTTAGGTAGGCTCATCCTATCATGTGCCTTAGATACTGAGGAATATCTAGGTAGTATATCGATAGAGAAATCTATATCTCTCCTTGGATTTAGTACTTGTATTTCATCTACAAACATATCTATGAACCCACGTAGGACTGTATTTCTAGACTTGGTTTTCTTTCTTCCTCTAGAAGGTTAGTTACCTATACAACATAAATTTGGAAACCTTTGTTCATACATTTCTTAAACAGCATGGATGATATTTTCCTAACCGAAACTGGTTTTCTGATCCCTTTTACCTTCCTAAGTGTGTTGTTTTCATCTCTCTACACAAATGACTTTTCGTAGTAGTTTAATATCACTTTATCTGTCTCCAACCAGTCCATTCCAATGATTAAATCGTAAGATACCAAAGGTAAAATGTTTAGATTTAACTTTATACTTTGACCATCTATGTTTAGTTCAAAATCATAAATAAAATATGTTACTCTTCTTTTGGTCGATATTGCTAACTGCACTAACCATGACTTTGCATGCTTCACTTTCTTTAGCTTGTCTAATTCAACTAAAGTGGGAGTAATATAACTCAAACTAGCTTCTGGATCAATTAGTATAGAGACATTTTGGGAATAAATTTTACCTTCAACTTCCACACTAGTGGATTGATGAACTTCTTGTCTGCCATCCAAAGATGCATTGATTTTATGCACGCTTCTACCAACATCTTCGATCGTCAAAGCCTCTTGAATGTTATGGACTAAAGTTCTTGTTGTGGGATTTAAGCATGGACAATTCCTCCTCAAGTGAGTTTCTCCACATTTCCAACACTTCAATGGTTCTCTAGGACTGTCCCCAACCTTCTTGACTCCCAAGTAAGCTGGTCTATTTCCTCCTTGGGCATTCTATGTATTTGAATGGTAATATTTCCTTTGGAAACATTTCACCATATTACGAAAAGGGGATGGTTAGAATCCTTTCATACGCTGATTCAATCTACCACGTTTATTGTCTTTCCATTCTTTGGGAATTTCAGATCTTTGTTTGTATAGATCATAACACATCTGAGCCTTTCTAAACACTTCATTTAAATACTCGAGATTTTCAAATTCAATTATGTCCTTGTACAACTATGGTATACAACTCAATAACCTTTGTATCTTCACCTTGTCTTCTTTGATGTATGGTACAAACCTTAACATATTTATAAATTTATTTATTAGATCATCCATGGTCATTTGTCCTAGTCGTAGTTCACAAAATTCCTTAGTTTTTCTTTCATAATAACTTTTTGATAAGTACATTTTCTTGAAATACATTTTAAAACATGACCATTCCATTCATTTTTCTTTCAATCCCTTGGATAATTTTAGGTCTTGCCACCAGATACTAGATTTTCCTTTTAAGTTGTAAATGGCCATTCTCACTTTCATATTACTAGAGTAGTTATAAATCTAGAAATATTTATTTATATCTAGTAACCATGCTTCAACTTCCTCCCAAATCTTTGATTCTCCATCAAAGGTGGAGGGTTTTATTTTATTGAATTCACCTTCCACGTGTCTTCAGAAGAACTATCCTCTTTTTATGTTTCATGACCAGAATATTTATAGCACTTTTTGTTGACCTCTTCCTATTTTTCATTTTCCTTGGGATTGTTCTTTGTTACTATACTACATAGCAACATTTGGTTTATTTCTAGTTGGTCGTCTTGTGCTTTCTTTAGCTTTTCATTATCTTCTTTAAACACTTGTACTTCCACGATAATGTTTTTCATTGTTTCCAAAACATGGGTGGTTGAAATCCCTTCATTGTTATGATCAGGGTCTATAGGAATCTCTTGATTTGGATTCCCTTCGGGTTTGTTTTCTTCTTCATTCTGTGTTGACATTTTCACAATAGATAATTTATTTTATGTTTGTAACATTAAATGTATTTGTTAGATTCTCTTCAAGGAAACAATAAAAAAATTGAATTCTCGTGTTCCCTTGAGGTCCAAGCAATGTAACCTACATCTCTGATACCATATGTAACATACCCCAAATTTCACTAAGAATAATTCTTTTTGATTCGGGGAAAACAACTATAAATTGTTGAATCTATCGTGACATACAAAAAACTCTTTATAAATTTACGACACTGTTTATGCGCATACAAGTGTTGCTCTACTAGAATAACCTCTTGTAATAGGTTTAGTAACCAATGATAACTTACTGCTACTATCCATGAAAACATAGCATAGTCATATCACTTGTTTTACTTGATATCTAGTCTCTTTTTTACTACACTCGAGTTTCTAACTCTGATTAATGTTATAAAGTTTGACTACAAAACAATGTTGGGGTTTTCATTGAACCCATACTAACATTACTCAAAAAATATAACAATATCCCCTTCCCACTCATATAACCTATTATATGCATAAACATCCATATTATATAAGTCAAGACTTGGATTAATGGCTATGACTATACTATGTTTACCATTCTAGATCATAGTCCTCGCACTAGGGTACAATCTCCCCCCTACTAAGCATGTTCCACAGTAGTAAGTTAGATTAACACACGACATGTCGTATAGTCTATGTAATGTACCTCAAATTCACCATAAAAAAATAAAATTTATGACATAATTCAATTTTGTGTAAGCTCAGAATTTAAGAGAAGGTAAGATTAATTTCTGTCCATAATGACATTATTACACCAGTCTAGTTTACCTTGAATAGAAAAGCTTATCTGGATAAATTATGTCCATAATTCTATCACTTCCCTTAACTCTCAAACTACTCCAACATACTTATATGCATATAGGAAATATCTAAACTTAGGTCGAAGGAAGTTTTGAGGTTCAGAGAGATAAAGCTCAGGGTTGTGCACAACTGTCATTAGACCAAAAGAATCTGGGCACACAAAGTTTAACCTTTGAGAGGCCACGCAAGAGAGCAGTTGAAGTGAACGGTGGAGACACTTCGGGGAGAAGTACTGAAGTTGCGAGAGTCGTTGGATCTTGCAGAGCAATGAGGAGATTAAGGCCGAGTGTCTTCCAACACTCTAATGCATTGAATTTCACTATTTATGAATTTGAGGTTTGGAGCGGAAAGTGATTTTGGAGTCGCTGCATCGTGAACTCCTGGTTCACGAAATTGCGAAACGATCGACACCGTTCATCAAGGAGGGCACATGGCGAGTGGTCAAGGTTCAGGGAAAATCCTGAAAGGTTGTGGATCATCGACCCAGTGGGATTGTGGTCATCAGTTCAAGAGGAATCTGGACTATTGATCTCTCAAGGGGGAGATTTCGGAATTTCGACGACCGAGAGTTGGAAGGACAAGGAGTCTGGGATTGTCAAAGTAATCAATTCTACACATTTAATTATTCTTTTAATTGCAAGGTTGGATCTTCATGACTTCTAGAATAGTAGGTACTTTAACTGTCTGTTATGTGCACGTATAAAGGTGTATATTATCATTCTTACTGTAGGGATTTTTCTTTAACTCTCCATTAACATCTATACTTATTTCCACCTATAATTGTGTACATACCTATATCTTTCTCTAAATATATATAGAGCGATTCACTGTCATAGGTATAGTTTCATCTTGATTCTAGTTTAAGAATTGGAAAGCTCAGTTACGTGCTACGGTCCTGCACCTTTACTTACAGACAATATAAACATGCAAGTATATCTACCTAACTTGGGTCCCATTCTTACACACTAGTAGCTTACACATCAATCATAGTTAACTTGAAGGATCCCATCTTGTTCTCTATGGTTTATGCCATTAAACAATAGTATAATTACAAAATTTTGAATACTTAAAGGTGTATGACCTCATGGCAAGCAAAACTCTTAGAAAAATTGCGCTAAAAATCTGCTTAATTAGTTTAAAACTTTCATATACAATAATTTATGTACTTGTCATGCCCTGTACACAGTGACTTGTAATATGATCTATTATTTCTATTCTACCTCTATCCCAGATGAAGATCCTCCATCGTTTCTACCAGTCCATTCATTGCAGTATTAGAGTTGTTCCTATAACCAAAAATTCCTACTATGTTCCTACAGTTTTGTGAAAAACAGAGGTCAATTAGGTGYCGGCGATTACAAATCYTGAACACAAAAACCAAAAGACCACGTTGTTTGCGGAATCACGAAATGCGGAAAGACTRTGGCCCCAAMACTTCAGGGTTTCGGGGTTCGGGATTTCACGATTTCAAATGCCAAACACCAAAACTCAACAACTCTCGAATTACGAAAATGTGAATGGAATGTGGGACCAACACTTCAGGGTTTCGGGGTTCAGGATTTTGGGGTTTGGAATTMTAGGGTTTATGAACACCTGACGCACAAACAAAATGAAATAAGAAATGTTGAATTGTGAAATGAGATTAGGGTGTGGGCCCAACAATTTCGAGTTTTGGTGTTTGGTAAAGAAAAGGAACTCCACATATATGTAACAAGMAAGTCCTGAATGCTAAAGAATCAATTTTGTATTTAATCTYTTTTTWAAATTCACACATTCCAACAAATAAAATTGAAATAAATAAATGACCAGGTTTGTAATTGGTAAAAACAAATAATTACTGTGTTTTCTCAAAAAAATGAAATTTTCAAGAAATAAAAATGAGTTTACAAACTCAATAACAGAAAAATCATAATCACAGAGAAAACCTCCAAAAAAGGGAATAACCAAATCAATTCAGGAAATGATTTCAAGCTATCTCACCCTCTATGTCCAGAATTACAATATGATTCAAGTATTTATGGGAACAAAAATTTCCCCTTCGACCTTAAGAAAAATTAAATCAGGGCAGTGATAGTATTTGGTGGCCTGCAAAGGATAAGGCAGCCACCGTTTGACAGTAAACCCTTGCGTCTTGAAGGGTCAATATGGCCACCGATCCACCGTCATAAAGTAGTGAAATGATTACAATCCAACAAGTTTTTCCTATTACATAAATGGATCATGACACAATAGATTTGTCCCATGGAAGTACTTCAATACAGAATTAATATATACATATCACTAGTATAAATGATTATTTAACACAGAGAAGGAGTAGATCAACATATATGAACTAGTTTTTTGGGAATACAAAGGGAACAACCACGTTCCTCCCAACTGTAGAATAGGGCAACCAATCTACTTGCCTGATTCACCCCCTAGCCTGACCATGAATCCATGAGGGAAAATTTGAAATCTCCTCTTCAACAATGTCCTTCAATTCCAACAGATTCCTCTTGCCTCACACTCACTCAATAGTGTTCATAACAACAAGGAAAAATCCATAGTCTCTTTTCCTAGCATACTTGGCAACGTTCTTTCTCCTCTCATATGATATTTACCAATTTTGCCCAGGTCTTTTTCCCTTCCTTGGAGAATTTTTGCATCTTTCTAAATCCCTGATTTTTAGGGCCTGCCAATGGCCAAAATCACTGATTTTCCACTTGTAATAATCAACCCAGAGGTAGTTCCAACATATTCCCCACTCATGGAGTCATGGTCAGCTAAATTTAACATGGTTGTTCCATTTGTCCTCCTGCAATCAATATAAAATATTTTGTTTCCATACAAGTGTCATAGTCAAATAGTTAGTTGGGTCAAATCAGGTCTTTGCCCAGCAGTCAAAATATTTAATTACAATTACCAAATTCGAAATTCAAAATTGCCATAAATGGAAAAATTTTCCAAATTCGAATTTACTAAAAACAAAATAAATTTCCAGGAGTTTTAAATTTCAAAAATATTTTATTTTTGGGGATGTCACATCCTTTCCCCCTTCAGTAAAACCCTTTCCTCAGTGTTCATTCCTTTCCTGGAACAGGATTGGATGAGATTTCCGCAAATCTCCCTACAACTCCCAAGTGGCCTCCTCAGGACTAAAGTGCTTCCATTGCACCTTTACCTAAGCGATGGCTCTGTTTCGAAGTGCTATTTCTCTCCAGTCCAGAATGTGCAGGGGTTCCACCTGGAACTCGCCTTCGGGTTCCACCTGCACCAAGTTCCAATCAATCCTATAAGTAGGGTCATGAATATACTTTTTTAGCAACGAAACATGAAATACATTATGAATTATTAGATTAGCTAGAAGTGCAAGTTGATATGCTACGGGTTCAATTCGAGCTAGTATCTCGAAGGGCCCACAAAACCTGGGTGCCAACTTGGCATAGTTTCCTAACTTTAGTGAGATTTTTTGGGCTTTGACCTTCAATTAAACATGGTCTCCCACTTGAAATTCCAAGTGTCTCATTTTCTGGTCTGCATAACTCGTCTGTCTATCCTGTGCTTCTTTCAAGTTCTGTTGTACCTTTCTTACCATGTTCTCCATTTCTTGGAGCATCTCTGGTCCAACCATAAGTCTGTCAACCGGGTTATCCCAAGTAATTGGAGTTGTACACTTTTTGCCATACAGTATTTCGAAAGGGCTCAACTTAGCCAAGTTTGGTACCCATTTTTATATGAAAATTCTACCAAGTGCAAGTAATCTTCCCACTTGCTTGGTTTTGTTCTTACGTACATGCGAAGCATATCCTCTATGATTTGGTTTGTCCTTTCAGTCTTTCCATCCGTTTGTGGATGATAGTTTGTACTTAAATTCATGTCAGTGTTTATCCCTGCAAACAATTCCTTCCAAAAAGCAGATGTAAATTTTACGTCTCTATCCAAAATCACCATTTTAGGAATACCATGTAGTCTAAAAATTTCTTTCATGAATATTTCAGCAATGTTTATAGCTTTAAAAGTAGACTTTACAAGAATAAAGTGTGCAGACTTGCTGAGTTTATCGATTACAACCATGATAGAATCATTTTGTTTCTGAGTTTTAGGCAAACCTGTTATAAAGTCTAGTGATATAGTCTCCCATTTCCATTCTGGTACTGGTAATGGATGTAGTAGGCCGGCTGGATGCTGGTGCTCGGCCTTAACCTGCTGACAATCTTGGAACCTAGCCAAGTATTCTGTTGTTTCTCCCTTCGTACTAGGCCAGAAAAATAGTTTTCTAAGTCTTGTTATTGTTTTCTAGTAACCTGAATGGCCAGAATATGGTTTCTTATGCACTTCGTCCAAAATTGTTGATTTCAATTCTATTGAATTTGGTATGTAAAGTTTGTTTTTAATTCATAATAGTCCTTTCTTGTCTATGCTTAAATCCGGTTTGCCAGATTTGGCGATACTGTTTTGTAATTCTGTCACTATCTTAGTGTAATTTCTGTCATTAATACCTGCCATCCTTATTCCTTATTCTAGATCACTTTCTAACATGCTGATGTTTATCTCAAATAACCCATGGACTCTTCTTCTTAAAGCGTCTGCTACTTTATTTTCCTTACCCTTGATATGTCGGACCTCGAAGTCGAATTATCTCAAGAAGGCTAGCCACCTTGCTTGTCTTGCATTAAGATCTGGTTGGTTAAACATATATTTCACCCCGCTATTATCCGTCAATAGTAGGAATTTTCTACCCATTATATAGTGTCGCCACATTTTTAAGGCATGTATTATTGCTGCCAATTCCAAGTCATGAGTAACATAATTTCGCTCGTGTTATTTTAATTTTCGGGACTCGTAACAAATCACGTGCCCTTCCTGAGTTAGGACACCACCTAGTCCCTCTTTACTTGAATCAACACAAACTGTGAAGTCTTTATCTGGGTCTGCTACCTTCAAAATGGGTGTCGATGTCAATAATTCTTTCAGTTTGTTAAAGCTGTCTTGACACTTTTGCGACCAGTTAAACTTGGTTCCTTTCTTTTGTAGTAACATGACAGGGTAGGCTATCTTGGAAAACCCTTCTATAAATCTGCGATAATATTCTGTGATTCCCATGAATGACTGGATATCTGCCACATCCTTAGGTACTGGCCATTCCATAATGGCTTTTATCTTTTCTGAGTCTATGGCAATACCTTCTGAGGAAATGACATGTCCTAAATATTGTATTTCTTTTTGATAAAAGTCACATTTGTTGAATTTTTCATATAGTTTGTGTTTCCTTAATGTTTGTAGAACTATTATTAAGTGTTCATTATGTTCCTCCTCTATTTTAGAATAGACCAGAATATCGTTTATAAATACTACTACGAACTTGTCTAAGTACTGACTGAAAATGTTGTTCATCAAACACATAAATGTGGTTGGTGCGTTAGTGAGTCCGAAAGGTATGACTACAAATGCATAGTGTCCATATCTTGTTCGAAAATCTATTTTGTTTATGTCCTCATCCTTTATCCTAACTTGATGATAATTGGATCATAAATCCAATTTTGAAAAGATCTTGGCCCCACCAACTTGATCAAACAGATCATTTATCCTTGGTAAGGGGTATTTGTTCTTAATGGTCATTTTTTTTCAGTTGTCTATAACTGATACATAGTCTTAGAGTACCGTCTTTCTTTTTCACAAAGAGGACTGGTGCCCCCCATGGTGAAGCACTCGGTCTGATATACTCTTTGTCCAACAATTCCTGCAATTGGATTTTTTAATTCTGCCAGTTCAGGTAGACTCATTCGATAAGGTGCTTTTGAGATAGGGGTTGAACTAGGTAGTAGGTCTATGGAGAAGTCTATTTCCATTCTAGGAGGTGATTCTGGTATCTCATCCACAAACATGTCTCCGAATTCACGTAGGACAACAAAGTCTTCTAACTTTGGCTTATCTTCTTTTTCTAATAGATTCGTCACTTGGATGGCATAAACTTGACATCCCATTCTAATACATTTCTTGAGTTGCATCGCTGAAAATTGTTTGACTGATAACGGTTTTGGTATGCCTTGGGCTGTTCTAACAGTGCCAAAATCATCTTTATAGCTAAGTATCTTTGTATAACTGTCTAGTACTACTTTGTGTTGTTCCAACCAATCCATCCCGATAATCATATCATAAGATCCTAGTGGTAAGATGTTCAGATTGGTCCTTATCTTTTGACCACCTAAGTTGAACTCAAAATCCAAAATAAAGTCAACTACTTTCCTTTCGTACCTGTTGCTAGTTGTACCAACCATGATTTTGCATGCTTCAGTTTCTTAAGTTTATTCGACTGTACTATATTAGGAGTAATATAACTTAATGTAGCTCCAGGGTCAATTAAAATAGAAATTCGAGTGTCATTGATTTTACCTTCGATTTCTACCACCAAGGAATGGTGGTCAGCTTGCCGACCATCTATGGCTGCATTTATCCAATGCAAGATTCTGCCCACGTCTCCCACTGTCAAGGCTTCCTTGAGATTATGAACAGTAGTTTTGTTTGTTGAAGTTAAACATGGACATTTCCACCTTAGATGAGGCTCTCCACACTCCCAACACTTTAATGGCTCACGAGAGTTGTCCCCAAAATTCTTCATTCCCATTTTTATCGGTTTACCACTACCTTGTGTATTCAGATGATTGGAGTGAAAATCCTTCCTTGGGAAACTTTTTATTGCATTCCGATAAGGAGATTGCTGGTATCCCTTCTTCTACTGGTTCATTTTATCTTGCTTTTTATCCTTCCAGGTCTTGGGAAACTCTACCCATTGTTTATACTAGTCATAACACATTCATTCTTTCTCGAATACCTCACTCAACGATTTGGGGTTGTCAAACTCAATTTTGTCCTGGTAGGCCTGTGGTAAATAGCTTAAGAATCACTGTATTTTTACCTTATCCTCTCGGATGTACGGTACAAACCTTAGTAGTTCTAAAAATTTATTTATAAGGTCCTCCATCGTCATCTGTCTGAGTCGTAACTCGTAAAATTCTTTCCTCTTCCTTTCATAATAGCTTTCAGAAAGGTATTTTTTCTTGAAATAATTCTTAAAGTTGGACCATTCCAACTGTTTCTCCTCTAGGCCCTTGGCCAATTTTAGGTACTTCCACCAAATGTTGGCCTTCCCCTTCAAATTGTAGATGGCCATTCTGACCTTCATGTTGTTGGAATAGTTGTAGATCTGAAAGCATTTTTTGATTTCCAAAAACCATCCCTCAGCTTCTTCTCCTGTCTTGGATTCTCCATCAAAGGTAGTTGGTTTAATCTTTTTAAATTCTCCTTCAAGGTGGTCTACTTGTTTTCGTTTTCTGTCTGGTATAGTTTTGTCTTCAGCTGAAGGTGTCCCTTCAGATGAACTGTCTCTTTTTTCTGTTTCTAGACCATAATTCTTGGAGGCCCTTTTGTTGACCTCTTCATCATGGTTATCATCTTTTGGGCTTTTCTTGGTTACTATACTACGCAACAGGACTTCATTTATCTCTTGTTGTTCCTGTTGTGCTTTCTTCAATTTTTCAATGTCAGCCTTGAAAACCTACAATTCAACAATAAGATTCCTCATTCTTTCCAACACCTCTGTGGGTGAGCTTCCATGACTATTCTGTCTTGGATCTCCCAGAGGTCCTTGCTGCGGATTTCCTTCCATCCTGATTTATGCACCCTCCTAAGCTGCCATAATTTACAAAAAACAAACAGAAAGGGATTTTTGTTTGAAGCCATGATATTTATTAGTTTTAGATACGTCAGAATGTATACTAAGTAGCTAATGTGGCCTTGCTCAGGCCTAGTGTTGTAGATTTTTCTCTGATACCATATGTAATGTACCTCAAATTCACCATAAAAAAAAAAATCTATGACATAATTCAATTTCGTGTAAGCTTAGAATTTAAGAGAAGGTAAGATTCATTTCTATCCATAATAACATTATTACACTAGTCTAGTTTACTTCGAATAGAAAAGCTTATGTGGATAAATTCTGTCCATAATTCTATCACTTCCCTTAACTCTCAAGCTACTCTGACATACTTATATGCATATAGGAAATATCTAAACTTAGGTCGAAGGAAATTTTGAGGTTCAGAGAGATAAAGCTCAGGGTTGTGCACAATTGTCATTAGATCAAAAGGATTTAGGTGCACAGAGTTTAACCTCTGAGAGGTCGCGCAGGAGAGCAACTAAAGTGAATGGTGGAGACACTTCGGGGAGAAGTACCAAAGTTGTGAGAGTCATTAGATCTTGTAGAGAAGCAAGGAGATTAAGGCCAGATTTCTTCCAACACTCTAATGCATTGAATTTCACTATTACCAAGTTAAGGGCTTGGAGCGGCAAGTGATTTTGGAATCATTTCATCATGAACTCCCGGTTCACAAAATTGCGAAACAATCGACATCGTTCATCAAGGAGGACACGTGGTGAGTGGTCAAGGTTCAGGGAAAATCATGAAAGGTTGTGGATTATCGACCCAATGGGATCGTTGTCATCGGTTCAAGAGGAATCTGGACTATTGATCTCTCAAGGGGGAGATTTCAGCATTTCGACGACCGGGAGTTGGAAGGACAAGGAGTCTAGGATTGTCAAAGTAATCAATTCTTCACATTTAATTATGCTTTTAATTGCAAGGTTGGATCTTCATGGCTGCTATAACAATAGGTATTTTAATTGTCTGCTATGTGCGCATATAAAGGCGTATATTATCATTCTTACTATAGGGAGTTCACTTTAACTCTCCATCAACATCTATACTTATTTCCACCTATAAGTGTGTACATACCTATAGCTTTCTCTAAATATATATAGAGTGATTCACTGTCATAGGTATAGTTTCATCTTGATTCTAGTTTAATAATTGGAAAGCTCATTTACGTGATACGATCCTGCATCTTTACTTACAGACAATATAAACATGCAAGTATATCTACCTAACTTGGGTCCCATTCTTACACACTAGTAGATTACACATCAAGCATAGTTAACTCAAAGGATCCCATCTTTTTCTCTACTGTTTATTCCATTAAATAATAGTCTAATTACAAAATTTCGAATACTTAAAGTTGTATGACCTCATGGCAAGAAGAACTCTTAGAAAAATCAAGCTAAAAATCTTCTTAATTAGTTTAAAACTTTCATATACAATAAATTATGTACTTGTCATGCCCTGTACACAGTGACTTGTAATATGATCTGTTATTTCTATTCTACCTCTATCCCGGATGAAGATCCTCCATTGTTGCTACCAGTCCATTCATTACAATATTAGAGTTGTTCCTATAACCAAAAATTCCTACTATGTTCGTACATTTTTATGAAAAACATAGGTCAATCGCGTTTCGGCGATTGCAAATGTCGAACACAAAAACCAAAAGACCACATTGTTTGTGGAATCGCAAAATGTGGAAAGATTGTGGCCCCAACACTTCGGGGTTTCAAGGTTCAGGATTTCACGATTTCAAATGCCAAACACCAAAACTCAACAACTCCCGAATTTCGAAAATGTGAATGGAATGTGGGACCAACACTTAGGGGTTTCGGGGTTTGGGATTTCGGGGTTCAAAATTCTAGGGTTTACAAACACCTGATGCACAAACAAAATGAAATAAGAAATTCCAAATTGCAAAATGATATTACGTTGTGGGCCCAACAATTTTGGGTTTCAGTGTTTGGTAAAGCAAAGGAACTACGCATATATGTAACAAGAAAGTCTCGAATGCTGAAGAATCAATTTTGTATTTAATCTCTTTTTAAAATTCACACGTTCCAACAAATAAAATCAGAATAAATAAATGACCAACTTCGCAATTGGTAAAAACAAATAATTACTGTGTTTGCTCAAAAAAATGAATTTATCAAGAAAAAAAAATGAGTTTACAAACTCAATAACAAAAAAATCATAATCGCAGAGCAAACCTCCAAAACAAGGAATAACCAAATCAATTCAGGAAATTCTTTCAAGCTATCTCACCCTCTCTGCCCAGAATTACAATATGATTCAAGTATTTATGAGAACAAAACTTGCCCCTTCGACCTTAAGAAAAATTAAATTAGGACGGTGATGGTATTTGGTGGCCTACAAAGGCTAAGGTGGCCACCGCTTGACAGTAAACCCTCAAGTCTTGAAGGGTCAAGACAACCACTTATCCACCATCATAAAGCGGTGAAATGATTACAAACAAACAAGTTTTTCCTATTACAGAAATGGATTATGACACGACAAATTTGTCCCATGGAAGTACTTCAATATAGAATTAATATATACATATCACCAGTATAAATGATTATTTAACATAGATCAACATATCTGAACCAGTTTTGCGGGAAGACAAAGGGAACAACCACGTTCCTCCCAACAGTAGAATAAGGAAGCCAATCTACTTGCTCGATTCACCCCCTACCCTGACCATGAATCCATGAGGGCGAACTTGAAATCTCCTCTTCAAAAATGTCCTTCAATTCCATCAGATTCCTCTTGCCTCACACTCACTCAGTAGTGTTCATAACAACAAGGAAAAATCCATAGTCTCTTTTCCTAGCATACTTGGCAGTGTATTGCCTCCTCTCATATGTTATTTATCAATTTTGCCTAGGTCTTTTTCCCTCCCTTGGGGAATTTTCGCAGCTTTCTAAATACCTAATTTGCCACTTGTAATAATCAACCCAGAGGTACTTCCAACATGTTCCCCACTCATGGAGTCATGGTCAGTTATATTTAACATGGTTGTTCCATTTGTCCTCCTGCAATCAATATAAAATATTATGTTTCCATACAAGTGTCATAGTCAAATAGTTAGTTGGGTCAAATTAGGTCTCTACCCAACAGTCAAAGTAATTAATTACAATTACCAAATTCGAAATTTGGAATTTCCAGAAATGGCAAAAATTTTCCAAATTCAAATTTACTAAAAACGGAATAAATTTCCAACAATTTTAAATTTCAAAAATATTTTATTTTGGGGGATGTCACAGTCTAAGCATGAAGTTATACCAGGGTAAGTTATTACTGGTACAACATTGGGTTACCTGTCCACTCATCATTTAAAAGAGTTTGAAATGAAAGTAAAGGTGGAACCCAAGTCAGATCTGAACCTTGGCCAACTTTTTCTTTTGGAATTAAAACTAGGGCACATCCATTAATGGAAAACTCACAATCCTAGTACTCTCTAGGCCTGTCACTATATGAATCGCCCATTGCGGCTTCGAGACTTCAAACAACCCACATGGCAAGGAGTGGGGTGGCATACCCAACGTTCCTCCCATCATTGAGAAGTTTGAGGTGCCATTACTCTTTCGTAACTAATCTCTTGGGTCTCTTTTTCTTGGTGATTTATCTTTTTACCCTCACATCTGGCACTGACATTCGAGTCTATTATGATATTTGAATTTGTTATGGTATTTGTCTCTATTACAGTGTTGGGATCTATCATTGACTTTGACTCTATGAAGGATCTCATCAGGCACAATGAGTAATCTATACCCTTCTTCGACCTTTTTATAGGGGTTCTTCTATTGTTTAGGGTTTTTATTTACAGTGTTTCTCTCTGCCAATTCCTTCTCACAAAAATTAGTTTATGTCCAAGTTGTGTGTGTTTTATATGAGACAATACCCTATGTCTAAGCACCATGTCCATTAGTTTCTTTGCAAATATAGTACACATTTAGTGGACTTATATCCTAACGTTCTCTATGGAAATTTCTGTGTAGAAAAGAATGTCTCTCTGAGTCAATTTATTTATATATATACCTATACTTGAAATGCTTATTTTCGGTGAACTATATCCTCCATCTATGCATCATGTTTCTCAGTAGAATAACCTTTTAGTACTATATTGTGTTCTCTATGGAATACTTCCTCTGTCTGTGTATCATGCTTCTTTATAGCATAAGTTTTTTTGGTAACATATATTGCATTCTCTATGGAATACTTCCTCCATATATGTATCGTGCTTCTATATAACATAAGTTTTGGTAACATATATTTCATTCTTTGTGGAATACTTCCTATGTATATGTATCGTGCTTCTCTGTAGCATAGTTTTTGGTAACATATATTGCATTCTCTATGGAATATTTCCTCCATATAAGTTTTTGGTAATATATATTACATTCTCTGTGGAACAGTTTCTGTGTATAACAAAACGTCATTGTGGGTCAATATATATATATATATATATATATATATATATATATATATATATATATATATATATTTGCACTGTTCATTCTCTGTGAAATGCTTCCTTTGTCCATGTATCATTCTTATTTGAAGTATAATTTCTTGGTAATATGCATTGTGTTCTTTGAACCCTTTACTCAAGTGGTTTTGATCGACACAAGGTGAGATAGACCAGTAGCCTTATCTCAGGTTAATGTACCAGGAGGCATCATGAATCAAGAGCCCTGGGTGAGGGTTGATGAAGAATGTAGTCATACATTTTCAAAAAAAACTTCGGACCTAGTTGTAGTTAGTGAAAACTTCTTGTATTAGCTTCAGTATGTTTAATTCACATTCAAAATCTTCTTAATCATAATCACTAGTTATCATATTTATCAAACCCAATACATGTGTATAGATTACCATTGTTTAAAGGTTAATGTTTACTTCTGTAATATTTCTTCGGATACTTATTTCCTTAACATAACTATTTCTCTGATAATCTAGGTTAATCAAAGAGAGAATACTTGATGGTTGTTACCTCTACCATTGTTAATTTTTCGTCTATGCAAAATAAAAGGAACTAGGTTTTTGTTTGTAAATTGTTTATCTAGGATAGGGTTTTTACCCTTGCGACCAAGAAATTCCTTCCATACATGAACAATACTTTGCCTGAAGTCCAAGTTTATTTTTGAAGAAAAATTCTATAATTCACCCATAGCCTTTATTATTATTGTTCTTCTTTTGTAAGTAGGAAAGTGACTTGTTTTTTCTTATGCTCTATCAAAACATATGTTTACCTTAATGATTACAATTCTGTGTCTTCTTCTATAAATCTATTCTTTGTATTTAGCTATTTAATATTTTTAGAGAATATGTACAGGGACACTGAAACAACAGAGCTTTTATTTACCATCATTCTTTTTTTTATGTCGCTTATGTGAAAGTTTATATATGGATAAAAAAATTAATGATGGGCCCCTTCTTCATTGCGAGGGTACCCATCAGTTGGTTATGGGTTCACTCCTCCTCCTCCTGGATCATGGATAGACTACATCACAAAGAAAAAAGGCGATATAATTTTCATTGGGACTCAAGATAAGTTGTGTCCTTGATTTATCTTTTATTTATTTTCATAAGAACTTAAATTCATGTGAAGTTACTAAACCCTCGCTTTACATCTCTTTGAGGTTGGGAATATTGGTGCACTCAGGTGAAGGAAGCATTTTACCACAAAAGGTATTCTAGTTCCATTTCCTTCCTTGACCGATCTATGTACGCATTAACTTCAACTACATACAAATTTTGTATAGACTTCCTTAGAGCTCTATTTACAATACAAGTGGTTGTGGAGTTTTTGGTCTATTGTACTCTAACTGTAATTTTTTGAACAATGAACAATTGAATCCAATTGTTACTTTTGCAAGAAACTTTGAATACTGTATCACTATATTTATGTGGTAATAGATACAAAATAAATAATGTATTCAAATTGTTATTCTTTCTATCTATTCTCTGCAGTGTTTTGTCTATGTACATATTTGAATATCAATTCAAAATACATATCTTCAATGACCAATAAGAACATAGACATAGTTCTACCATTTCTTTATTTATGAGCACACACACACACACACACACACACACACACACACACACACATATAGTTAAATATATATGTATAACCATCGGATTTCAAATAAGCAATATTTTCGGTATCATTTAACTATGATAAGACATAGTATAACATGGTTATACATTCCCTTAAGAACAGATTTCATGTATATATACACATTCAACATATTCATAACAAATAACAACCATAAATATAATATTGACAAAGGAATAGAAGTTGAGATACGTATCTGAAAACTGATGATGGAACACAAATGGAACAACCACGTTCCACCCAATCGTAGAACGAAACAACCAAGATCACTTGTCCTTCTCACTCCCTAGCCTAACCATGAATCCATAAGGGAAAAATAAATGATCATCCTTAGCTATAGTCACCATCAACAGATCATAAAATACTTTTCCTGACACTATCAGTGTTCATAACAACAAACAGTTCTCCATTCCCAACATACTAAGCAACGTCCTACCTCCCATATATATATATATATATATATATATATATATATATATATATATATATATATAGCCTCGATCTTTCATTCCCTCTTTGGGGAAATTCATAGCTTTACAAATCCCTAATTTTTAGTGGTTACTAGTGGTCAAATTCCACTTCTTCCACTTGTAAAAATCATCCTTGAGGTAACTCAAACTTGTTGCCCACTCATGGAGTCATGGTAATCTATTTTTAACCTGGTTGTTCCATTTGTCTTCCAGCGTTAAATTTATTAAAAAATATGTCTCATACATGTGTCCAATAAAAGAGGAGAGTTGGGAAAGTCAAATATTTGCCTAACAATCATCAAATAATTAATTACATAAACCAAAAATCCTAAATTCGGATTTTTCATAATTGGCAAATAGTTTCCAAATTCAAATTTTCCAAAAACAAAACTTTATCTCCAAAATTCAACATAAAATTTAATTGTCTAAAATTTGAGGATATTACAATAAATTTTTGATAAGTACTACTTCTTGAAATATCTTTTGAATTTTGACCATTCTATTCATTTCTCCTTCAATCCCTTTGCTAATTTCAAGTCTTTCCATGAGATAGTTGCTTTTCCCTTTAAATTGCAAATGGGCATTCTAACTCTCATATTACTAGAATAGTTATAAATCTGAAAGTACTTCTTAATATCTAACAACCATTCTTAAGCTTCCTCGCCAGTCTTATATTCTCCATCGAAGGTTAAGGGTTTTATCTTTTTGAACTCACCTTATAGGTAGTGCACTTGTTTTCTTTTTCTTCCTGTAGGCTCTTTGTTTTATGTCAAGTGTGTGTCTTTGGAAGAACTGTCCTCTTTTTTTGTTTCATGACCAGAGTTCTTAGAGGAATTTTTGCTGATATCATATTCCTTTTCATTATCTTTTGGACTCTTCTTTGTTACTATATTGCCTAGGAACATTTCATTTATTTCCAGCTGGTCTTCCTATGTTTTCTTCAACCTTTCGTTATCTTCTTTAAATACTTGCAATTCCACAATAAGGTTTCTCATCCTTTCCAAGACTTGCATGGATGAACTCCCTTCACTATTATGATCTAGGTCTTTAGGACATTATTGTTTTTGATTCCCCTTAGGTATGTCTCCTTTTTCATTCTCTGCTAACATTTTTACAATAGACAAATTTTATGTTTGTAAGAATAAATATGTTGGTTAGATTTTTCCTTCAAGAAAAATAAAATTACAATTTCAGATTTTCCCTTAGGTCCAAGCATTGTAACCTACAACTCTGATACCATACGTAATGTACCCCATATTTCACAAAAATAAAAAATAAATTAGTGATCATGGAACTAGTGTCTATAATTAATTGTTCATAACACATGAAAGTATTTCCTCTAAATAAGTATATATAATGTTATTTATAGACATAAACGTATTACTCTATTAGACTATCCATACTAAAAGTCTATAGGAGTTTTACGATCCAAAAACTACATTTGATTAACTCATCATCAATAGTTTCCTACTATTTATCTTAAAGTCATACATTAACTATATTATTAAAGAAAATAACTATGACTACCAAGGTTCATAGCATATGGTTACCTTTTAATTATGTTATCCATACTTGGCATGTTGAAATCCTATGTTATAGTTGGGTCACAAGTATTCCTTTAACATGTTAATATTGACATATTATTATAACATAGTTCATGACCCTAGAGGACTAGGAGACCATCACTATTATAGTTTACATTCCACACGTGAGGGTATTACTATATCCAAAACATGACATGTACGATAATGTAATACTTTATGATTAAACTTCCCATAGTATCGAGGCTAAGTTTCAAGTTGCATGTGGTTTACACACTACTTAGAGAGTGAACATCCAGTGCACAAACTAGCACGAATACACTCGATGCCTAGACCTAATCCTGGCACTCAACATTTAATTATTCAAAATGCGAAGGGAAAGTGGGAGACAGTTCAGGACTAAACCTAGGATTGTTCTATCATGTTTTCATTTATGCTCTAGTCGGCCTATTAATTGCGATGGGGTTGTCTAGTACCCTTTGGAACTATCACAATAGAGGAATTCCCAATGTGGACTTCTGTATGTTCACATGGTAGAGGCGTGGGGTGTACAATCATTGTTACTCCACTAGGGAGGGTTTAGACATATCCACATTATTCACAGTTTCCTCTTCATCTGGTAAAATACTTTGTATTTGCACCATATGCAACTGAAGTTTGTATGCGACTATGTAATGGATTTTGGTCTTGGTATCAAGGTGCTCCATCGGTGCGGTGAGTACCGCTATTACCTCTGCAATATAGTTTTGTTGAATGACTTCCTGAGTTATGTTTTTTCCTTGCACTCGTGCTCTGTACCACCTTTACTCTCATAGCCTATTGCGTTCTTTCCATCATAATTCTTGGGTCTTTCAAATGCATTCTCCCCGTAGCATATTTATCCTTCTACGCAAACAAGTGTTTTCTGTGGAAATGTTTCTATGTTTATGAAAATGTGTTTTCTGAAGAAATAATCCTTTGACTATCTAAATTCATTTCTCTGTGGAAATATTTTCAGTTTATGCAGAGTGTGTGTTCTCCATGGAATGCTTCTTTGTATATTCAATACATCTCTCTGTGAAAGTATCTCTCTATCTATGGAGAATGTGTGTTCTCTATGGAATGTTTATCTGTCTATGAAATATATTTATCTGTGGTAATATCTCTCTGTCTATGCATAATGTGTGTTCTCTGTGAAATGTTTTTCTTTCTATGCAATACATTTCTCTATGGAAATATCTCTCTGTCTATGTAGAATGTGTGTTCTTTGTGGAATTTTTCTCTGTCTATGAATGATAATTAGAGTCTCTATAACTCGTGGCCTTCATTTTTGGTGGTTCAGTATAAGAAAGAATATAATCGACATTATTAAGACTTTTACGCGTAAACCCTAAGTTAGGTCATGGTCGGATAATAATTTATTATGTTATTAACTTCAGTCATGCTCTTTGAAATTCACACACTTAATATTTGTTACAGACTTTTCTTATTTACCTTGTTTGAATATTTTATAATTGCACTATGTAAACTATAGGGCAATATTAAAAATGCTTAATCATTGAAAGTGATAACGATGCCTCTTTAGACAAAGTCATTGGTTAACATATATCTTTGCCGAGGAATATTGTGCCTTGTCTCCATTATAAACCCATGACTAGTGCTCTTGAATACTAAGTTGATTATTAGGGTTAAAATAGTACACATATTTATGGATCATGTGAGCCTTCGACAACTCTGTTTAAAACCTACAGGATTCTCTTTTTTTATTAAAAAAGATTTTGTTTCATTTATTTTTTCCTTTTAATAAACACTTTGGTCCTTACTGAATTCTTCACATACCCGTATCACCTCCCAAGCACTGCTGTGGTATTTCTCGATTTAAGGTTCTTTAATTAGATAACTTGTATAAATTGTCCAAATTGCAAATGGTAAATCTTTGTCCTTATTTCATACTTACTATTTCCTTTAATGTAAGTATTATTCTTGTCTGTGCATAAGGTAGCTTTGTTAAAAGTATTAGTTTTCACAGTAACTTTGACCCTCTGTAAGGAGTTTGATTACTCTTCCCCAAATTAATATTCGCTAGTTATTATAACTCTACTCTTTTTTTTGTTGGTATCCCTTTTACTTTGTAAATCTTATAACCTACATGATATCAAGGTTATTGTACTCAATTCGAAAATTTTCTTATGTTGAGTAAAAGAATAATAGTCCCATTGCATGCTTTGTCTATTTATAAAAGAAAGACATTTGATACAGTAGAGCATAGGTCACTTGACGAAAATATATACATATATCACTATATATATTTGTACACAGTGGCAACCCATACAAACTAATATGGCTCTATAGTTCACTTCAACAGATTTTTCCTCTAAGTATAACAATATAATATATGCCATCCATTGCATAACATAAAAAATAAAACATCAATACCATAACAACAAAAATTTGAATACACAAATAAGATACATATCGGAAAATTTTGATGATGGGAAACAAATGGAACAACCATGTTCCACCCAACCATAGAATAGAACTGTAATATCCCCCAAAATAATTAATTATTAAAGTCTGTCTGCACTTAGGAATTTATTTTCGTTTTTGGAAAATTCGTATTTGGAAAATTATTGCCATTTATGGAAATTCCAAATTTGGATTCTGATTATTTGTAATTAATTATGGTGACTGTTGGGAAAATATTTGATTTTCCCAACAAACTCTTTGACTATGACACATGTAAAAGACAAATATTTTTTATATTGATTGTTGAAGGACAAATGGAACAGCCAGGTTGAAATCAGTTGTTCATGACTCCATGAGTGGGGAACATGCTTGAACTACCTTAGGGATGAATTTTACAAGTGGAAAATGAGGAATTTGGCCATTGGCAGCCCTTGAAAATCAGGGATTTGCAAAGCTGCAAAAATTTCCAAAGGGGGAAAAGACCTAGGAACCAAATGCTTTTTTGCATATACAACATATGGGAGGAGGCACGATGCTTCTTAGTATGATGGGGAAAGGATATCACTTGTTGTTATGAGCACTATTCTGAGTGTGAGGCAAGGAGAATTTCTTATACAAAATAGGACTAAAGCGGAAGAGGAGCATTGCAGTTCGACCTTATGGACTCACGGTCAGGCTAGGGGGTGAACAAAAAATGTATTTTGGTTGTTCTGATTCTATGGTTGGGTGGAACTTGGTTGTTCCATTTTTGTTTCAGCATTGATTTCAGATATGTCCTTCTACTTGTTCTCTTGTTGAGTATTTTATTGTGTATTAAGCTAATAGGGATGACATGAATATGTGAAATTTATGATTC
>ML777014.1:915721-936476 GCA_009831015.1 Picea engelmannii | reverse complement strand
TACATATGGTCGCATGGATTTAACATATAACCAGGATATGGGCCAAAGGCCTAGCTCTTTTCTTTCACCCATCCAAAACATTATTAAACATATAAAATTCGGGCCATATTACAAACAAGACCTATGTAGTGGAGGGTTTTCTATCACAAATTTGTAAGGTCTGATGGGATAAGAGGTTACGGGTTCGACTCTTATGGAGTCATATAATTTTACACATACCAACCACTGGAGGGGTTCCATGTGGAAGCCCATGACTGGGCCACGTGGCACCATATCATTTACTCAATAAAATGCCACTTGTCACAACTTAATTCGCCCACGTGTCTGTCATCAGACTTGTACAACCTTTCCATGTCATCCCATACCAACTCATCATTATTAAACGTCATATGTACGGATGTGCCATGTGTCACCCTTGCAATGGTGACACGTGTCACCTTAACCTTTTCACTTTTTGATGAAGATTGACTTGAACTTTGACCGCTTATATCTTTTGATCCGTAAATCCTTTTGAGGAGTTGTTTGCACTATTAGAAATCTTGCGACACACTTTTTGCAATAATGCCATTTTAACTGATTTTTGGGGACTTTGAATTTTTTCCATTTCTTTATCTGTTGAAACCATTTTGAGTGTTATGAGTCGCCTCTACACGTTCTAAGTTGTTCTTAGCCTTCTCTGGATCCTTTTTGGATCAGGCCTTCCCACTGAGAGATTTTTGGACCACCAAAAGCTTTCATTAGTCAATAAGTAAGTGAGGGAAGAGTCCCCTCACTTTGTCCTTGTCTATCCACTTTTCCTTGCTTAGATGTGTGCCCTTTAAGCATACTAGAAGATAATCAACATCACCCCTGTGTGAAGTCCTCGTCCTTCTGTCCAAGATGATATCTTCTTGTAACTCATCCAAGTACTCAGGTGAAAACTCATCAACTGAAGGTATTCAAACTTCCTCATCATGAGCCATGATCATGGGAGGCTAAAAAAGTTTCAAGTTCTCTACATTCACAACTGAATAAATATGGATATATGGTGGAAGATCTAAAATAAAAGCATTAGTGTCACTTTTCTTCATGATAGTGAAGGGTCCATATTGCATGGGCTTGAGTTTCTTTCCTTCACCCTTCAATCGTTCCTTGTTGATATGAAGCCATACTCGGTCTCTAACCTATAACTGATGATCAACTGTGTGCTTGTCATGCCAAGCTTTATATTGTTCTTGAATCTTCTCTAATTGTTCCCTGATTGCTTGGTGTATCTATTGAATCCTTTAGATGAACTTGCGGACCTTGTCCTATGTTTGTTCTTATTTCACATCGGCATCTCTCCCATACATCAAGTCCAAAGGAACCTTTCGTAGGTACCCAAAACATGTCTCAAAAGGTGAACTCTAAGTGGATGAATGTAAAGCTCGATTATAAGCATGGTTTACATAGGTTATCTTTTCATCCCATAAATTATCATGCTTGTTGCAGTATCCTCGAAGAAAAAGTACCATTATTTTTTTTACCACCTCTGTTTGTTTGTCTTTCTGTGCATGAAAAGAAGTGCTTCTCTTCAATTTGGTGTCCAGCATTCTCCACAATCTAGTCCAGAAATACCCAAGGAATCAAGTATATCAATCCAATACAATGGACGTGGGTAACCCAAAGTGAACCCAAACATGATGAAAAAAGAGATTAGCAGACTGCTCAACAGTGATCTTATTTTTACATGGAATCAAGATACACATCTTGTTGAACCTATGCACTACAACATACAAATAATCATGACCCCCTTTGGTCATTGGTAAACCAACTTCAAAATCCATGGAAATTCTTTCCCATGGATGGGATGGAACAAGAAGTGGTGAGTATAGCCTCAATTTTCTATTAGTGGGCTTACAAGTAGAACACATCACACACCCCTTTATATATTTAGTTACAATTTCTTTCACTTGAGGCCAATAACAAAACCTATGCAAATGAGCCATAGTTTTTCCTACCCCAAAATGTTGAGACACAAAAGAATTATGAGCTTCTCGTATTGCATGGACTCGTTCACTTGTAGGAATACATATCTTCTGTGACATCCCCCAAAATAAAATAATTTGGAAATTTAAATTTCTGGGAAATTATTCCATTTTTGGTAAATTCGAGTTTGGAAATTTTTTTCCATTTATGGCAATTCCGAATTTCGAATTTGTAAATTGTAATAAATTATTATGACTGTTGGGCATGACTCTTATTTGACTCAACTAAATATTTGACAATGACACTTGTTTGAAAACATAATATTTTATATTAATTGCAGGAAGACAAATGGAACAACCATGTTAAAAGTAGTTGACCATGACTCCATGAGTGGGGAACATGTTGGAACTACCCTCGGGCTAATTTGTACAAGTGGAAAATTAATGATTTGTCCATTGGCAACTCTTGAAAATCAGGGATTTAGGAAGCTGCAAAAATTCCAAAGAAGGAAAAAAGACCTAGGCAAGTTACAAATAAACATATGTGAGGAGGCAAGACGCAGCTAAGTATGCTGGGAAAAAGTCTATTTTGGGTCTTTTTTCTTTTTCACTTGTTGTTATGAAGACTGGAAGGGTTTGAGGAAAGTAAAAAGGGGACTGAATTGAAGGACAATGTTGTAGAGGGATTTTCCAAGTTCGCCCTTATGGACTAATGGTCAAGCTAGGGTGTGAATCGGGCAAGTAATCATGGTTGCTCGATACTACAGTTGCGAGGAACGTGGTTGTTCCCTTTGTTTTCTCTGCAAGCCTAG
Source organism: Picea engelmannii (assembly GCA_009831015.1). Lineage (NCBI taxonomy): Eukaryota > Viridiplantae > Streptophyta > Pinopsida > Pinales > Pinaceae > Picea > Picea engelmannii. The sequence goes on along the minus strand of ML777014.1, from coordinate 933,718 downwards.
TTCAGATATGCACTCTAAACTCTATCTATCTGAATGATTTTTATATTGAAGATATTGTACATGTTATTATTATACAAAAGAGTTCTAGTATATGTTTTCTTAATGATCGTGTAACTGATGTAAGTCCTTTTTGTACCTAAATATTCAGTATTATACCTCTATGGAACAAATTGGTTATTGTTATAATGAGATCCTTAACACTGGTATGCATGCAAGAACCTAAACAAAGACTGTTCGAAATTCAGTAAATAGACTATAGGATTTTTATGCAGATTGATTTTTTATAATCAAATTTTAAACAGAATTGAATAGGTATCAATGAACGAACATAGATATTATATGTGTCTATATATGTTTCAAAATTTAGCAGATTCGAATGAACGAACAGAGTCATTATATGCATATATATGTTTCAACTTTAACAGAGTAGAATGAACGAACAGAGCCATTATATGCATATATATGTTTTAAACTTTAACAGAGTCGAATGAATGAATAGGGCTAATTATATGCATATATATATTTCAAACTTTAAACAGAGTCGAATACGCATCAATGAACGAACATAACTACCCTATCCACCTATATGTCTCAAACTTTAAATAGAGTCAAATATATATATATATATATATATATATATATATATATATATATATATATATATATATATATCAATGCACAAACATAATGATTATATCTGTATGAACATTTCAAACTGTAAACAGAATCCTTTTATACAAATGGGAATGATGAAACATAGGGGAACGAACGTAATATCACCCTATTTCTTGGATGATATAATCATGCTAGGATAATACTACAGGAAACATATAAACAACTTGTTACTACATATCTTATATATCTCGTGCGCAGAAAGGAAACAAAGCATTTTTTATTAAATCACTTCGCATTCTTAGAAATCACAAAGTGATGCAATCCTTGCTGAAGATGCAACCAATTGAAAACAAACACATACAAACATGTAGATTCGGAAGATGTGAGACCTCTAGTAACGATTTCGTTGGGGTAAATAGTCCTTTTAAACAAAAGAAAACAAGAATTTGATTCACAAGTTTCCCCCATCATGCTTACATATAAATTGGAACTTGATAAGAAAAACAGGATTAAACCCTCAGTTATCCAATACAGGGAATCAAGGCATGAACAAAGTTTACTCTTAACATCAGAAAAAAAAACTATGAACAGAACCGACACCTTTAGGTCGAGATTTCAGCAAACAAGTTGAACGGTCACATTTTTGGAAACCAGGTACCTTTTGCAAAATTAACAGAGGCCAGAACCCACACTATGAAGTAGGCACACCTGCATATGGCCAGCAAGGTAAACATTAGAAAAGTTACAGTGTAAAATCTTGACTTATACACTTGAAAAGGAATAATGATAACCATAGCAGTCGGATCACTTAACTTAGGGCCGAAACACCACTTCCTCCTATTGCCATGCTTTGCTTCGTAGTCAACCCAGATGGAGGGGAGAAGATTCAGGAAGCTCCTGGTGGGTACCCTCACAAGAGTAAGATCCCCACCATTAATACATAGAAAACCTTTTATACCAAATGTCAAATATTTTCCTTGACAAAATAAAATAGCAGTGTGAATTCAAACAAGAAACCTTTTGATAAAAACCCTTGATGAACAAAGCAAAGAATGCAAAGATTGGTATCATACTTTTCACCAATAAAGGCCCTCATGGAGAATAACCTAACACCATCGAGGGATAAATTACCAGTAGGCCACTATCTTTTAGAAAATATTATGCACGACGAAGGTGTAAACTATTCAGAACTACTCTGAGTCACTCTATATTATAGTTGGTAAGTATAGGTTAAACAAAGGGTTAAATTGGAAATAGACCCACGGGACACATACAATGAACTCGAAGTATAGTTTCTCAGAAGTAGAGGTTTTGTGACTCATGGTTATAGTAAGAAAACCTTTTTACTGTCACTACTAAAATAAAAATAACGCATAGAATCTATGGGAGTAAGGAAATTCTGTAACCCATAGCAAAGTGTACAGAAAACAAACTCTTCTCGGCTTCAACCAAAAACAATAAACTTTGTTCGAATCCAAAATATGACAGTCCCTTAGAGAAAACTTACCAGGCATTACCGTTGATTACACCAAGGGTTGCTCATGAAGGCGGTAGATTTTTTCCCTGTGGAAGTTGCATAATACAGAGCCCTTCCCGTTGAAGGCACAAGGGAGAAATGATACCGCCAAAACCTAAGAGGCATGATTATACTCTTTACATCATGGGAAGTACAAGACCTTACACTAGGGCAAGCTCATGTATCCAGATTGGGAGGAGTAGGAGGAAGAGACATCGGGGCTGGGGATTGTAGGAACCTTAATTAATTTCCCTGGACGGAGTCTTAAACTCCTCCTGACAGGTACATCTGCCACCCTAAATGCAGGAGATAGAAAGTAAACCAACAGTAAAACTATGACTATCCAATGAACTAGTCAGCTGCCAAACCATGAAGTTTTCCTTTCGTTACTTCGGCAAGTGGAGGAGGGTTAGTTAGATTTAGTTGTGTGGAGAATGATGTGGACAGGATCGTGTTTATTTCGTTATGGGAAGGACAAGTTGTAACATAATGAAAGTAGAACCATCAAAGGAAAACACTTGGAAACCTTTCCTAAAACATTTATTAACCTCCTTAAAAACCTTTCCCGTCATGACTTGAAGACTGATATTAACACAGTTAGGTAGTGCATGAGCATTTAAAACTAAGACACAATTTCATGCACAAAATCCAATAGTTTGATTCTATTAAACACAAAGGGACTGAAATCCCCATCCTTGAGTATAGGTAGGTGAGTGCATTATAATAAAGCCTTATAATAAAGTAAGAATTAGAATATACTTGCATTCGAATTTGTGTAAGATATTAAGCCAAGGGTATTAAGCTTAAGCCAAGTGTATTAAGCTAGTATGTTATAAGGTCATGCAAGCAAAAACAAAGTGTAAGTACTTGGCTCACGAGTGGATTAAACGAAATTGAATAGCAAATATTGTACCACCGATTTTTTTTTAATGAGAATTTTGAGGTACATTACATATGGTATCAGAGAGAAAGTTACAACACTGGGCCTGAACAGGACCACTGTAGTGCTTAGTATATAATTTTTTTTCCAAAACTAATAAATTTTGTGGTTACAAACAAAAAACTTTCTCTGTTTTGGTGAATAAGTATGGCAGCTCGAGACAATGTAGAAAATAGGATGGAAGAAAATCCATAGCAAGGACCTCCTAGGGATACAAGGCAGAATAGTGACAAAAGCTCACCCACAAAAGTGTTGGAAACAATGAGGAACCTGATTCTCGAGTTACAGATCTTTAAAGCCAACAATGAAAAATTGAAGAAGGCATAGGGAGAACAACAGGAGATAAACAAAGTCCTATTGCGCAGTATAGTGACCAAGAAAAGCCCAAAAGACAATAATAATGATGAAGAAGTTAGCAAGAGAGCCTCCAAGAACTCAGGGCCAGAAACAAAAAAAGTAGACAGTTCATCTGAAGGAACACCTTTAGCTGAAGATGGAACAAAAATTGACAGAAAAAGAAAAAGTAGACCACCTCGAAGGAGAATTTAAAAAGATTAAACCTGCTATCTATGATGGGGAATCTAGGACATGAGAATAAGTAGAGGCATGGTTGTTGGACATCAAAAAGTATTTCCAAATCTACAACTATTCCAGCAACATGAAGGTCAGGATGGCCATCTACAATCTGAAAGGGAAGGCCAATATTTGATGGCAAGATCTGAAATTGGCCAAGGGCCTAAAGGAGAAACAGTTGGAATGGTCTAACTTTAAGAAGTATTTCAAGAAACAATACCTTTTTGAAAATTACTACGAAAGGAAGACAAAAGAATTTTACAAGTTACGACTCAGACAGATGACAATGGAGGACCTTATAAATAAATTTATGGATCTATTAAGGTTCGTACCGTACATCTAGGAGGATAAAGTAAATATTCAATGATTTCTAAGCTGTCTACCATAGTCCTACAGGGACAGAATTGAGTTTGACAACCCCAAATCCTTAACTGAAGTATTCAGAAAAGAGTGAATGTGCTTTGATAAATATAAATAGTGAGTAGAGTTTCCCAAAGCCTGGAAGGATAAGAAACAAGATCGAATGAACCAGCGGAAGAAGGGGTACCAGCCAGCTCCTTATCCTAATACAACAAAGAGTTTTTCGAGAAAGGATTTTCACTCCAATATTTCGAATACGCAAGGAAGTGGAAAACTAGTAAACCTGGGAATGAGGAGGTTTGGGGACAACTCCCATGAGCCATTAAAGTGTTGGGAATGTGGAGAGCCTCATCTCAGGAGGAATTTCCCATGTTTGAGTTCAACAAACAGAACTATTTTTCATAACCTGCAAGAAGCCTTGATAGTAGGAGACATGGGCAGAAGCCTACATCGAATAAATGCAGTGATCGATGGACGACAAGCTGACCACCAGTCCTCAGTGGTAAAAATCAAAGGTAAAATCCATGACACTCGAATTTATGTTTTAATTGACCCCGGAGCAACATTAAGTTATATTACTCCGAGGATAGTAGATTCAAATAAACTTAAGAGACTGAAGCACGCAAAATCATGGCTTGTACAACTAGCGACAGGTACAAAAAGGAAAGTAATCGACTATATCTCGGATTTTGAATTCAGTCTAGATGGTCAAACTATAAGAACCGATCTGAACATCCTACCACTAGGATCTTACGATATGATCATTGGGATGGACTGGTTGGAACGACACAAAGAAATATTAAATTTTTATACAAAGATACTTAGCTATAAAGATGATTTCAGCACCACCAGGACAACCCAAGGTATACCAAAACCGGTATCAGTTAGATAAATTTCAGCAATGAAACTAAAGAAATGTGGGAGAAAAGGATGTCAAGTTTATGCCATCCAAGTGACGAGTTTAGCAAAAAATAAGGATAAGCCAAAGTTGGAATACTTTGTTTTCCTACGTGATTTCAGAGACATGTTTGTGGATGAGATACTGGAATTACCCCCTAGAAGGGAAATAGACTTCTCCATAGATCTGTTACACGGTTCTGCCCCTATCTCAAAGACGCCTTACAGGATGAGTCTACCAGAACTGACAGAATTAAAAATACAACTACAGGAATTATTAGACAAAGTGTATATCAGACCAAGTGTCTCACCTTAGGGAGCACCATTCCTCTTTGTGAAAAAGAAGGATGGTACTCTAATATTATGTATCGATTATAGACAACTAAACAAAATGACTAATAAGAATAAATATCCCTTACCAAGGATAAATGATATGTTCGATCAAGTAGGGGGTGCCAAGATCTTTTCAAAATTGGATTTACGATCCGGTTATCATCAAGTTCGGATAAAAGACGAGAACATAAACAAAACAACATTTTGGACAAGATATGGACACTACGAGTTTGTAGTCATCCCATTCGAACTCACTAATTCCCCAGCGACGTTTATGTTCCTAATGAACAGTATCTTCAGTGAGTACTTGGACAAGTTCATGGTAGTATTCATCAACGATATCTTAATCTATTCAAAGATGGAGGAGGAACATGAGGAACACTTAAGAATAGTTCTGCAAATGTTAAGGAAGCACAAACTGTACTCCAATTTTGACAAGTGTTCTTTCTATCAGAAAGAAATACAATATCTTGGACATGTAATTTCAGTAGAGGGCATTTTCGTAGACTCGGAAAATATGAAAGCCATTATGGAATGGTTGGTACCTAAATATGTAGTGGATATATTCAAATATGGAGGAGGAACATGAGGAACACTTAAGAATAGTTATGCAAACGTTAAGGAAGCACAAACTGTACTCCAATTTTGACAAGTGTGCTTTCTATAAGAAAGAAATACAATATCTTGGACATGTAATTTCAGCAGAGGGCATTTTCGTAGACTCGAAAAAGATGAAATCCATTATGGAATGGTCGGTACCTAAATATGTAGTGGATATACGGTCGTTCATGAGAATCACTGGATACTACCGCAGGTTTTTAGAAGGGTTTTCCAAGATAGCCTACCCTATCACATCATTACAAAAGAAAGGAACCAGGTTTAGCTGGTCAAAGAAATGTCAAGACAGCTTCAACAAACTAAAGGAATTATTGACAATGGCACCCATATTGAAAGTAGCAGACCCAGCTAAAGACTTCAATGTTTGTGTCGATGCAAGTAAAGAAGGGCTAGATGGTGTCCTAACCCAGGAAGGACACATTATTTGTTATGAGTCCCAGAAATTAAAAGAACATGAGTGCAATTACGTCATGCATGACTTAGAATTTGCAGCATTAATACACGCCTTAAAGATGTGGCGACACTACATAATGGGCAGAAGATTCCTATTATTAACAGACAACATCGAGGTGAAATATTTGTTTAACCAACCAAATCTTAACGCAAGGAAAGCAAGGTGGTTAGTCTTCTTAATCGAATTCGACTTTGAGGTTAGACATATCAAGGGCAAGGAAAACAAAGTAGCAGATGCTCTAAGTAGAAGAATCCATGGATTATTTGAGATGAATATTAGCAGGGCAGATAGTGATCTGGAAGAAAGAATAAAGATGGCAAGGGTTGATGACAAAAATTATACTAAAATAACGAAAGAACTACCAAATAATACCGTGAACTTAGATAAACCAGAACTAAGTATTGATGAGAAAGGGATGCTATGATTTAAAAACAGACTTTACATATTAGATGCAGTAGAGTTAAAATTAACAATCTTGGATGAAGTGCATAAGAAGTCATACTCTAGCCACCCAATTTACCATAAAATGATAACAACACTTAGGAAACTATTTTATTTTCCTAATATGAAGGGAGAAACAGTGGAATACTTGGCTAGGTGCCAAGATTGTCATCAGGTTAAGGGTGAACACCAGCATCCAGTCGGCCTCTTACTGCCATTACCAGTACTAGAATGGAAATGGGAGACTATATCACTCGACTTTATAACAAGTTTGCCTAAAACTCAAAAACAAAATGACTCCATCATGGTTGCGATCGATAAACTCAGTAAGTCTGCACACTTTATTCCTATAAAGTCTACTATTAAAGCGATAAACATTGTTGAAATATTCATGAAATAAATCTTTAGACTGCATGGTATTCCTAAAATGGTGATTTCAAATAGAGACGTAAAATTAAAATCCACTTTTTGGAAGGAATTGTTTGCAGGGCTCAATACCAACTTGAATTTCAGTACAAGATATCGTCCACAAATGGATGGACAAACTGAAAGGACAAACCAAATCATAGAGGATATGTTCCACATGTATGTAAGAACAAAACCAAACAAGTGGGAGGATTATATACACTTGGTAGAATTTGCATATAACAATGGCTACCAAACTTCAGAAAAGTTGAGCCCTTTCGAAGTATTGTACGACAGAAAGTGTATGACTCCAATTAATTGGGATAACTTGACTGAAAGACTCATGGTTGGACCAGAAATGCTCCAAGAAATGGAGAACATGGTAAGAAAGGTACAACAAAACTTGAAGGAAGCACAGGACAAACAGAAGGGCTATGCAGATCTGAAAAGAAGACACTTACAGTTTCAAGCGGGAGACCATGTATACTTGAAGGTCAAAGTCTGAAAAAGCTCATTGAAGCTAGGAAACTATGCCAAGCTGGCACCCAGGTTCTGTGGGCCCTTCAAGATACTAGCTCGAATTGGACTCGTAGCGTATCAACTTGCATTGCCAACAAATCTAAGAATTCATAATGTATTTCATGTTTCTTTATTAAAAAAATATGTTCATGACCCTACTCATATGATTGATTGGAACTTGGTACAGGTGGAACCCAAAGGCGAATTCTAGGTGGAACCCCTACGCATTCTGGACTGGAGAGAAATAACACTTCGAAACAGAGTTGTCGCTCAGGTAAAGGTGCAATGGAAGCACTTTAGTCCTGAGGAAGCCACTTGGGAATTGGAGGGAGATATGCGGAAATCTCATCCAATCTTGTTCCAAGAAAGGAACTAACACTGAGAAAAGTGTTTTACTGAAGGGGGAAAGGATGTGACATACCCCAAAATAAAATAATTTGGAAAATTAAATTTTTGGGAAATTATTCCATTTTTGGTAAATTCGAGTTTGGAATTTTTTTTCCATTTATGGCAATTTCAAATTTTGAATTTGTTAATTGTAATAAATTATTATGACTATTGGGCAAGACTTTTATTTGACCCAACTAAATATTTGACAATGACACTTGTTTGAAAATAGAATATTTTATATTAATTGCAGGAAGACAAATGGAACAACCATGTTAAAAGTAGTTGACCATGACTCCATGAGTGGGGAACATGTTGGAACTACCCCTGGGCTGATTTGTACAAGTGGAAAATTAATGATTTGGCCACTGGTAGCCTCTAAAAATCAGGTATTTAGGAAGCTGCAAAAATTCCAAAGAAGGAAAAAAGACAGGAAAGTTACAAATAAGCATATGCAAGGAGGCAGGACATTGGTAAGTATGCTGGGAAAAAGTTTGTTTTGGGTCTTTTTATTTTTCACTTGCTGTTATAAACACTGGAAGGGTGTGAGGCAAGGAAAAAGGGGACTTAATTGAAGGACAATGTTGTAGAGGGATTTTCCAAGTTCGCCCTTATGGATTCATGGTAAGGCTAGGGGGTGAATCGGGCAAGTAATCGTGGCTGCTCGATTCTACGGTTGGGAGGAACATGGTTGTTCCCTTTGTTTTATATGGAAGCCTAGTTCAGATATGCACTCTAAACTCTATCTGTCTGAATGATCTTTATATTGAATATACTGTACATGTTACTTTTATATGGAAGAGTTCTAGTATTTGTTTTTTTAATGATTGTGTAACCACTGTAAGTCTTTTTTGTACCTAAATATTCAATATTCTACCTCTGTGGAACGAATTGGTTATTGTTATAATGAGATCTTTAATGTTGGTATACATGAAAGAACCTAAACAAAGACTGTTCGAAAGTTAGTGAATAGACTGTAGGATTTTTATCCAGATTGATTTTTCAGAATCAAATTTTAAACAGAATCGAATAGGTATCAATGAACGAACAGAGCTATTATATGTGTCTATATATGTTTCAAACTTTAACATAGCCAAATGAATGAACAGAGTCATTATACACATATATATTTTTCAACTTTAACCAAGTCGAATGAACGAACAGAGCCATTATATGCGTATATATGTTTTAAACTTTAATAGAGTCGAATGAATGAATAGGGCTAATTATATGTGTATATATATATTTCAAACTTTAAACAGAGTCGAACGAACATAGCTATCATATGCACATATACGTTCAAACTTTAAACAGAGTCGAATATGCATCAATGAACGAACATAACTACCCTATGCACCTATATGTCTCAAACTTTAAATAGAGTCAAACATATATATATATATATATATATATATATATATATATATATATATATCAATGCACGAACAAAACGATTATATGTGTATGAACGTTTCAAACTGTAAACAGAATCCTTTTATACAGATGAGAACGATGAAGCATAGGGGAATGAATGTAAGATCACCCTATTTCTTGGATGATATAATCATGCTAGGATAATACTACAAGAAACATATAGACAACTTGTTACTACATATCTTATATATGCTCTGCGCAGAAAGGAAACAAAGCATTTTTTATTAAATCGCTTTGCATTCTCAGAAATCACAGAGTGATGCAATCCTTGCTAAAGATGCAAAAATCGAAAACAAACACATACGAACATGTAGAGTCGGAAGATGTGAGACCTCTAGTAATGATTTTGTTGGGGTAAATAGTCCTTTTAAACAACAGAAAACAAGAATTTCATTCACAAGTCTCCCCCATCATGCTTACATATAAATTGGAACTTGATAAACAAAATGGTATTAAACCCTCAGTTATCCGATACAGGGAATAGAGGCATGAACAAAGGTTACTCTTAACATCAGAAAAAAAAACTACAAACAGAACCGAGACCTCCAGGTCGGGATTTCAGCAAACAAGTTGAACGATCACATTTTTGGAAACCGAGTACCTTTGCTAGGATAAACAGAGGCTGGAACCTGCACTATGAAGTAGTCACACCTGCATACGGCTAGCAAGGTAAATATTATAAAAGTTATAGAGTAAAATCTTGACTTATACAATCGAAAAGGAATAATGATAACCATAGCGGTTGGATCACTTAACTTAGGGCCGAAACACCACATCCTCCTGTTGCCTTGCTTTGATTTGTAGTCAAACCAGACGGAGGGGAGAAGAGTATGGAAGCTCCTGGTGGGTACCCTTGCAACAGTAAGAACCCCACCATTAATACATAGAAAACCTTTTATACCGAATGTCAAATATTTTCCTTGACAAAATAAAATAGCAGTGCAAATTCAAACAAGAAACCTTTTGATAAAAACCCTTGATGAACAAAGAGAAGAATGAAAATATTGGTATCATACTTTTCACCAATAAAGGCCCTCGTGCAGAATAACCTAACACCATCGAGGGATAAATTACCGATAGGCCACTATCTTTCGGAAAATATTATGCACCAATCACAGAGGAGAAATTTATATATATACATTTTGAGAACCCAGTTGGACCCTTTAGTTCCTAGAGCACGATGAAGGTGTAAACTATTTGGAACTAGTCTGAGTCACTCCAGATTATAGTTTCTAAGTATAGGTTAAACAAAGGATTAAACCAGAAATAGACCCACGGGATACACACAGTGAACTCGAAGTATAATTTCTTAGAAGTAGAGGTTTTGCGACTCATGATTATAGTAAGAAAACATTTTTACTATCACTACTAAAATAAAAATAACCTGTAGACTCTATGGGAGTAAGGAAATTCTGTAACCCCCAACAAAGTGTATAGGAAACAAATTCTTCTCGGCTTCAACCAAAAACAATAAAGTCTGTTTGAATCCAAAATACGACAATCCCTTAGAGAAAACTTACCAGGGATTACTGTCGACTGCACCAAGCGTTGCTCATGGAGGCGGTATATGTTTTCCCTATGGAAGTTGCATAATATAGAGCCCTTCCCTTTGAAGGATCAAGGGAGAAATGAGACCTCCAAAACCTAAGAGGCACGATTATACTCTTTACAGCATGGGAAGTACAAGACCTTACACTAGGGAAAGCTGGCGTATCCAGATTGGGAGGAGTAGGAGGAAGAGACATCGGGGTTGGGGAATGTAGGACCCTTAATTAATTTCCCTGGATAGAGTCTTAAACTCCTCCTGATAGGTACATCCGCCACCCTAAATGCAGGAGATACAAAGTAAACCAACAGTAAAACTATGACTGTCTAATGAACTAGTCGGCTGCCAAACCATGAAGTTGTCGTTTCGTTACTCCGACAAGTGGAGGAGGGTTAGTTAGATTCAGTTGTGCAGAGAATGATGCGGACAGGATCATGTTCAATTCGCTATGGGAAGGAAAATTTGTAACATAACGAAAGTAGAACCATCAGAGGAAAACACTTGGAAACCTTTCCTAAAACATTTATTAACCTCCTTAAAAACCTTTCCTGTCACGACTTGAAGACTGATGTTGACATAGTTAGGTAGTGAATTAGCATTTAAAACCAAGACATAATTTCATACGCAAAATCCAATAGTCTTATTATATTAAACACAAAGGGATTGAAATCCCCATCCTTGAGTATAGGTAGGTGCGTGCATTATAATAAAGCCTTATAATAAAGTAAGAATTAGAATATACTTGCATTTGAATTTGTGTAAGATATTAGACCAAGGGTATTAAGCTTAAGCCAAGTGTATTAAGCTAGTATGTTATAAGGTCATGCAAGAAAAAACAAAGTGTAAGTACATGGCTCATGAGTGGATTAAACGAAATTGAGTAGCAAATATTGTACCACATAATTTTTTTTTTATATGAGAGTTTTGAGGTACATTACATATGGTATTAGAGTGAAAGATACAACACTGGGCCTGAACAGGACCACTGTAGTGCTTAGTATATAATTTCTTTTCCAAAACTAATAAATTGTGTGGTTACAAACAGAAAACATTCTCTGTTTTGGTGAATAAGTATGACAGCTCGAGACAATGTAGAAAATAGGATGGAAGAAAATCCATAGCAAGGACCTCCTAGGGATACAAGGAAAAATAGTGACGGAAGCTCACCCACAAAAGTGTTGGAAACAATGAGGAACCTGATTGTCGAGCTACAGATATTTAAAGCCGACAATGAAAAATTGAAGAAGGCACAGGAAGAACAACTGGAGATAAATGAAGTCATGTTGCGCAGTATAGTGACCAAGAAAATCCCAAAAGACAATAATAACGATGAAGAATTCAACAAGAGAACCTCCAAGATCTCAGGGCTAGAAACAGAAAAAGGAGACAGTTCGTCTAAAGGAACACCTCCAGCTGAAGATGGAACAAGAATTGACAGAAAAAGGAAACTAGACCAACTTGAAGGAGAATTTAAAAAGATTAAACTCGCTATCTTTGATGGGGAATACAGGACAAGAGAAGAAGTAGAGGCATGGTTGTTGGAAATCAAAAAGTATTTCTAAATCTACAACTATTCCAGCAACATGAAGGTCAGGATGGCCATCTACAATCTTAAAGGGAAGGCTAGTATTTGGTGGCAAGATATGAAATTGGCCAAGGGCCTAAAGGAGAAATAGTTGGAATGGTCTGACTTTAAGAAGTATTTCAAGAAACAATACCTTTCTGAAAATTACTTTGAAAGGAAGACAAAATAATTTTACGAGTTACGAATCAGACAGATGACAATGGAGGACCTTATAAATAAATTTCTAGATCTTTTAAGGTTTGTACCCTACATCCAGGAGGATAAAGTAAAGATTCAATGATTTATAAGTTGTCTACCATAGTCCTACAAGGACAGAGTTGAGTTTGAGAACCCTAAATCCTTAAGCAAAGTATTCAGAAAAGTGTGAAAGTGCTTTGATTTATATAAACAGCGAGCATAGTTTCCCAAAGCCTGGAAGAATAAGAAACAAGATTGAATGAACCAGCGGAAGAAGGGGTACCAGCTAGCTCTTTATCGGAATACAGTAAAGAGTTTTTCGAGAAAGGATTTTCACTCCAATCTTCCAAATACGCAAGGAAGAAGAAAACCGATAAACTTGGGAATGAGGAGGTTTGGGGACAACTCCCATGAGCCATTAAAGTGTTGGGAATGTGGAGAGCCTCATCTCAGGAGGATCTGCCCACATTTGAGTTCAACAAACAAAACTCTTTTTCATAACCTACAAGAAGCCTCGATAGTAGGAGACGTGGGTAGGAGCCTACATCGGATAAATGCAGCCATAGATGGACAACAAGCTGACCACCAGTCCTCAGTGGTATAAGTCGAAGGTAAAATCCATGTCACTCATTTTTTTTGTTTTAATTGACCCCAGAGAAACATTAAGTTATATTACTCTGAAGATAGTAGAGTCAAATAAACTTAAGAGACTGAAGCACGCAAAAACATGGCTTGTACAACTAGAAATAGGTAGAAAAAGGAAAGTAATCGACTATATCTTTGATTTTGAATTCAGCCTAGATGGTCAAACTTTAAGAACCGATCTAAACATCCTACCACTAGGATCTTACGATATGATCATTGGGATGGACTGGTTGGAATGACACAAAGAAATATTAAATTTTTATACAAAGATACTTAGCTATAAAGATGATTTCGGCACCACCAGGACAACCCAAGGTATACCAAAACTGGTATCAGTCAGACAAATTTCAGCAATGCAACTAAAGAAATGTGTGACAAAAGGATGTCAAGTTTATGCCATCCAAGTGACGAGTTTAGCAGAAAAGAAGGATAAGCCAAAGTTGGAAGACTTTGTTGTCCTACATGATTTCAGAGACATGTTTGTGGATGAGATACTAGAATTACCCCCTAGAAGGGAAATAGACTTCTCCATAGATCTGTTACCCGATTCTGCCCCTATCTCAAAGGCACCTTACCGAATGAGTCTACCAGAACTAAAAGAATTAAAGATACAACTATAGGAATTATTTGACAAAGAGTATCTCAAACCAAGTGTCTCACCTTGGGTAGCACCAGTCCTCTATGTGAAAAAGAAGGAAAGTACTCTAAGATTATGTATCGATTATAGACAACTGAGAAAAATGACTATTAAGAATAAATATCCCTTACCAAGGATAAATGATCTGTTTAATCAAGTAGGGGGGGCCAAGATCTTTTCAAAATTGGATATAGGATCTGGCTATCATCAAGTTCGGATAAAAGATGAGGACATAAACAAAACAACATTTTGGACAAGATATGGACACTACGAGTTTGTAGTCATCCCGTTTGAACTCACTAATTCCCCAGCCACGTTCATGTGCCTAATGAACAGTATATTTAGTGAGTGCTTGGACAAGTTCGTGGTAGTATTCATCGATGATATCCTAATCTATTCAAAGATGGAGGAGGAACATGATGAACACTTAAGAATAGTTCTGCAAACGTTAAGGAAGCACAAACTGTACGCCAATTTCGACAAGTGTGCTTTCTATCATAAAGAAATACAATATCTTGGACATGTAATTTCAGCAGAGGGAATTGTCGTAGACCCGGAAAAGATGAAAGCCATTATGGAATGGTCAGTACCTAAAGATGTAGTGGATATACAGTCATTCATGGGAATCACTGGATACTACCGCAGGTTTTTAGAAGGGTTTTCCAAGATAGCCTACCCTATCACATCATTACAAAAGAAAGGAACCAGGTTTAACTCGTCAGAGAAATGTCACAAAAACTTCAACAAACTAAACGAATTATTGACAACGACACCCATATTGAAAGTAGCGGACCTAGATAAAGACTTCACCATATGTGTCGATGCAAGTAGAGAAGGGCTAGCTGGTGTCCCAACCCAGGAAGGACACATTATTTCTTATGAGTCCCAGAAATTAAAAGAACACGAGCACAATTACGTCACACATGACTTAGAATTGGCAGCAGTAATACATGCCTTGACACTACATAATGGGTAGAAGATTCCTATTATTAACGAACAACAACGCGGTGAAATATTTGTTTAACCAACCAGATCTTAACGCAAGGCAAGCATGGTGGTTAGCCTTCTTAAGCGAATTTGACTTCGAGGTTAGACATATCAAGGGCAAGGAAAACAAAGTAGCAGATGCTCTAAGTAGAAGAATCCATGGATTATTTGAGATGAATATTAGTAGGGCAGATAGTGATATGGAAGAAAGAATAAAGATGGCAGGGGTTGATGACAAAAAGTATACTAAAATAATGGAAGAACTACCAAATAATACCGTGAACTTAGATAAACCATAACTAAGTATTGATGAGAAAGGGCTACTATGATTTAAAAACAGACATTCCATACCAGATGTAGCAGAGTAAAAATTAACAATCTTGGAAGAAGTGCATAAGAAGGCATACTCTGGCCACCCAGGTAACTAGAAAATGATAGCAGCACTTAGGAAACTATTTTATTGGCCTAATATGAAGGGAGAAATAGTGGAATACTTGTCTAGGTGCCAAGATTGTCAGCAAGTTAAGGCCGAACACCAGCATCCAACCGACCTCTTACAACCATTACGACCAGCACCAGAATGGAAATGGGAGACTATATCACTTGACTTTATAACAAGTTTTCCCAAAACTCAGAAACAGAATGACTCCATCATGGTTGTGATCGATAAACTCAGTAAGTCTGCACACTTTATTTCTGTAAACTCTACTTTTGAAGCTATAAACATCGCTGAAATATTCATGAAAGAAATCTTTAGACTGCATGGTATTCCTAAAATGGTGATTTCAGATAGAGACGTAAAATTCACATCCTCTTTTTGAAGGAATTGTTTGCAGGGCTCAATACCAACTTGAATTTCAGTACAAGTTATCATCCAAAAATGGATGGACAAACTAAAAGGACAAACCAAATCATAGAGGATATGCTCTGCATGTACGTAAGAACAAAACAAAACAATTAGAAGGATTATATACACTTGGTAGAATTTGCATATAACAATGGCTACCAAACTTCAGCAAAGTTGATCCCTTTTGACGTATTGTACGGTAGAAAGTGTACGACTCCAATTAGTTGGGATAACTCGGTTGACAGACTCATGGTTGGACTAGAAATGCTCCAAGAAATGGAGAACATGGTAAGAAAGGTACAACAAAACTTGAAGGAAGCACAGGACAGACAAAAGAGCTATGCAGATCCTAAAAGAAGACATTTAGAGTTTCAAGCGGGAGACCATGTATACTTGAAGGTCAAAGCCTGGAAAAGCTCATTGAAGCTAGGAAACTGTGCTAAGATGGCACCCAGGTTCTATGGGCCCTTCGAGATACTAGCTCGAATTGGACTCGTAGTGTATCAACTTGCATTGCCATCAAATATAAGAATTCATAATGTATTTCATGTTTCTTTATTAAAAAAATATGTTCACAACCCTACTCATATGATTGATTGGAACTTGGTATAGGTGGAACCCGAAGGCGAATTCCAGGTGGAACCCTTAGGCATTCTGGACTGGAGAGAAATAGTGCTTTGGAACAGATTCGTCGCTCAGGTAAAGGTGCAATGGAAGAACTTTAGTCCTAAGGAGGCCACTTGGGAATTGGAGGGAGATATGCGGAAATCTCATCCAATCTTGTTCCAAGAAAGGAATGAACACTGAGGATAGTGTTTTACTGAAGGAGGAAAGGATGTGACATCCCCCAAAATAAAATAATTTGGAAATTTAAATTTCTGGGAAATTATTCCATTTTTGGTAGATTCGAGTTTGGAAAAAAATTTCCATTTATGGCAATTCCGAATTTCGAATTTGTTAATTGTAATAAATTATTATGACTGTTGGGTAGGACTCTGATTTGATCCAACTAAATATTTAACAATGACACTTGTTTGAAAACATAATATTTTATATTAATTCCAGGAAATCAAATGGAACAACCATGTTAAAAGTAGTTGACCATGACTCCATGAGTGGGGAACATGTTGGAACTCCCCTTGGGTTGATTTGTACAAGTGGAAAATTAATGATTTTTCCATTGGTAGCCCCTGAAAATTAGGGATTTAGGAAGCTGCGAAAATTCCAAAGAAGGAAAAAAGACCTAGGCAAGTTACAAATAAGCATATGCGAGGAGGCAGGGCGCTGCTAAGTATGCTGGGAAAAAGTTTGTTTTGGGTCTTTTTCTTTTTCACTTGATGTTATGAACACTAGAAGGGTGTGAGGCAAGGAAAAAGGGGACTGAATTGAAGGATAGTGTTGTAGAGGGATTTTCCAAGTTCATGTAAGTTTTAAACCTGCGAAGTAAAGCAATGCATATATATTCTTAAGCAATACATAAATTAATCAATGGCTCATACACAGAATACACAGAGATCTTTACCGGAAACCCTCAACCGGGAAAACCTTTCTTTTTCATTATATCGAATTTCACCATTCGCATACAATATATACAATGTTTTTAGGTATTCCGTAGATACCAAAACCCTAATCCCTTAATCCGGGATTAATTTACAAATCAGCTAAAAATAGCAAAATCCGCTAAAAATAGCAAAAACCGCCCAAAAAAAAATTCGGGGCATTGCCTCGAACCCCTCGGCCCCGGGCTACCACCCGGTGCCAAACGCTGCGCGTACTCGGGGTTCTTCCCCGAACCCTGTCGGCCCCGGGCTACCGCCCGGTGTCGAACGCTCCACGTAACCAGGGGGGGGGCATACCTGCCCCCCCCTAGGACCCCCCTAGGAAAGTGCCCGGCGCACACGGCAGAGCCCTAGGTGAAGGGATCGTCAGACGCAGTCATCGTATCTGATGCACCCACACACACACACATGCAAAGAATATAACACATACCCAACATTCTCCCACTTGTTGTTTTCTTTGCATCTAGGGGTCCAGGGGATTATATAGTCAACAATCCAGGGCAGCAATGCCCATTGTTACTC
>ML777014.1:899601-911738 GCA_009831015.1 Picea engelmannii | reverse complement strand
CATACCTACCCCCCCCTGGGACCCCCCTAGGAAAGTTCCTGGCGCACACGACAGAGCCCTAGGTGAAGGGATCGTCAGACGCAGTCGTCGTATCTGACGCACCCACACACACACACATGCAAAGAATATAACACATACCCAACAGTTCGCCCTTATGGACTCATGGTCAGGCTAGGGGGTGAATCGGGCAAGTAATAGTGGTTTCTCGATTCTACGGTTGGGAGGAACGTGGTTTTTCCCTTTGTTTTCTCTCCAAGCCTAGTTCAGATATGCACTCTAAACTCTATCTTTCTGAATGATTTTTATATTGAATATACTGTACATGTTATCGTTATACGGAAGAGTTCTAGTATCTTTTTTTTTAATGATTGTGTAACAATTGTAAGTCTTTTCTATACCTAAATATTCAGTATTCTACCTCTGTGGAATGAATTGGTTATTGTTATTATGAGATCATTAACGTTGGTATGCATGCAAGAACCTAAACAAAGACTGTTCGAAATTCAGTGAATAGACTGTAGGATTTTTAAGCAAATTGATTTTTCATAATCAAATTTTAAACAAAATCAAATAGGTATCAATGAACAAACAGAGCTATTATATGCATCTATATATGTTTCAAACTTTAACAGACTCGAATGAACGAACAGAGTAATTATACATGTATATATGTTTCAACTTTAACAGAGTCGAATGAACGAACAAAGCCATTATATGCGTATATATGTTTTAAACTTTAAAAGATTCGAATGACGAACAGGGCTAATTATATGTGTATATATATATTTCAATCTTTAAACGGAGTCAAATGAACAGAGCTATCATATACACATATACGTTCAAACTTTAAATAGAGTCGAATATGCATCAATGAATGAACATAACTACCCTATGCACCTATATGTCTGAAAATTTAAATAGAGTCATATAGATATACACACACACACACACACACACACACACATATATATATATATATATATCAATGCACAAATAGAACGATTATATGTGTATGAACGTTTCAAACTGTAAACAGAATCCTTTTATACAGATGAGAACGATGAAGCATAGGGGAACAAACGTAAGATCACCCTATTTCTTGGATGATATAATCATGCTAGGACAATACTACAGGAAACAGATAGACAACTTGTTACTACATATCTTATATATGTTGTGCGTAAAAAGGAAACAAAGCATTTTTTATTAAATCGCTTCGCATTCTCAGAAATATAGAGTGATGCAATCCTTGCTAAAGATGCAACCAATTGAAAACAAACACATACGAACATGCAGAGTCGGAAGATGAGAGACCTCTAGTAATGATTCCGTTGGGGTAAATAGTCCTTTTAAACAAAAGAAAATAAGAATTTCATTCACAAGTCTCCCCCATCATGCTTACATATAAATTGGAACTTGATAAAAAAAACTGGATTAAACCCTTAGTTATCTGATACAGGGAATTGGGGCATGAACAAAGGTTACTCTTAACATCTGAAAAAAAACTACGAACAGAACCGAGACCTCCAGGTCGGGATTTCAGCAAACAAGTTGAACGGTCACATTTTTGGAAACCGAGTACCTTTTCCAGGATGAACAGAGGCCAAAACCTGCACTATGAAGTAGGCACACCTGCATATGGCTAGCAAGGTAAACATTAGAAAAGTTACAGAGTAAAATATTGACTTATACACTCGAAAAGGAATAATGATAACCATAGCGATCAGATCACTTAACTTAGGGATGAAATGCCACATCCTCTTGTTGCCATGCTTTTCTTCGTAGTCAACCCAGACTGAGGGGAGAAGAGTCTGGAAGCTCCTGGTGGGTACCCTCACAAAAGTAAGATCCCCACCATTAATTCATAGAAAACCTTTTATACCGAATGTCAAATATTTTCCTTGACAAAATAAAATAGCAGTGTGAATTCAAACAAGAAACCTTTTGATAAAAACCCTTGACGAACAAAGAGAAGAATGAAAAGATTGGTATCATACTTTTCACCAATAAAGACCCTCATGGAGAATAACCTAACATCATCAAGGGATAAATTATTGATAGGCCACTATCTTTCGGAAAATATTATGCACCAATCACAGAGGAGAAATTTATATATATACATTTTGAGAACCCAGTTGGACCCTTTATTTCCTAGAGCACGACGAAGGTTTAAACTATTTGGAACTACTCTAAGTCACTCCAAATTACAGTTGCTAAGTATAGGTTAAACAAAGGATTAAACGAGAAATAGACCCACGGGACACACGCAGTGAACTCGAAGTATAGTTTCTCAGAAGAAGAGGTTTTGCGACTCATGGATATAGTAACAAAACCTTTTTACTGTCACTACTAAAATAAAAAGAACACGTAGACTCTATGGGAGTAACAAAAGTCTGTAACCCACAACAAAGTGTACAGGAAACAAATTCTTCTTGACTTCAACCAAAAACAATAAACTCTATTCGAACTTGAAATATGACAGTCCCTTAGAAAAAACTTACCAAGCATTACCATCGACTGCACCAAGGGTTGCTCACGAAGGTGGTAGATGTTTTCCCTGTGGAAGTTACATAATACAAATCCCTTCCCTTCGAAGTTACAAGGGAGAAATAAGACTTCCAAAACCTAAGAGGCACGATTATACTCTTTACAGCATGGGAAGTACAAGACGTTACACTAGGGCAAGCTGGCGTATCCAGATTGGGAGGAGTAGGAGGAAGAGACATCAGGGTTATGGATTGTAGGACCCTTAATTAATTTCTCTAGATAGAGTCTTAAACTCCTCCTAACATGTACATCCACCACCCTAAATGCAGAAGGTACGAATTAAACCAACAGTAAAACTATGACTGTCCAATGAACTAGTTGGATTCCAAACCATGAAGTTGTCATTTCGTTACTCTGGCAATCGGAGGAGGGTTAGTTAGATTCAATTGTGCGGAGAATGATGTGGATAGGATCGTTTTTAGTTCATTATGGGAAGGACAAGTTGTAACATAACAAAAGTAGAACCATCAAAGGAAAACACTTGGAAACCTTTCCTAAAACATTTATTAACCTCCTTAAAAACCTTTCCTATCATGACTTGAAGACTGATGTTGACACATTTAGGTAGTGCATGAGCATTTAAAACCGAGACATAAATTCATGCACAAAATCCAATAGTCTAATTCTATTAAACACAAAGGGACTGAAATCCCCATCCTTGAGTATAGGTAGGTGTGTTCATTATAATAAAGCCTTATAATAAAGTAAGAATTAGAATCTACTTGCATTCGAATTTGTGTAAGATATTAAGCCAAGGGTATTAAGCTCAAGCCAAGTGTATTAAGCTAGTATGTTATAAGGTCATGCAAGCAAAAACAAAGTGTAAGTACATGGCTCACGAGTGGATTAAACAAAATTGAGTAGCAAATATTGTACCACAAATTTATTTTTTTTATATGAGAATTTTGAGGTACATTACATCTTCCCAAGATGATAAAGTAATTTTCCCTATAGACAATAGTTCTCTACCTGTTGGCACAGGGGCAGACCCTGGGTTCAATGCACCAACAAAACCCTAACTATCGACCCTTTCGGCAACACTTGCAAAGAAGATGAAGTCTCACCCGATGTAGAGGCAAGAGTGGTTACGGGACTCTAGTGTCTGCAACCTTAGCTGGGACACAGATCTATGGTTCTAATCACTTAACAAAGCACTCTATAGTTATATTTATCAATATTCATGTCTTAGTTACATCGCAGTTAAACTGTAATCATAGTACAACACAGTGGTCAACCAGATATGGCATCTAGCAACACATATTCAAGCACTAAGCACATGTATATAAGTCAGATCTATCATCCATCCATATTATTGACCACATAGCATTAACATATCTATCTATCATTCATCTAGGTTAAATCACTAAGCAATAAACACTTAAACAAATCAATACATCGCATAGAGCAAAGAAACACAACATGTACGTGGTTCACCCCCACCCCGGGGCTACATCCACCAACTCTTCTCTTCTTTATTAGATTCTTCAATATGTTACATGAAGAGAGCCTAAAAAACCCTACTCTATAGAGGACAGGAGATCTTCACAACTCGCTAGATCCTGCTTTCGTGAGTATATCAAAGCACACAGCCTTCTACAGTCTCTTACAATGACTTGTACTTAGCTCTGCAAGTCTCACATAGTATGCACCAGAGCACTTACAACTCTTGATCACACAGATCCAATTCTAGCACTCAGTTAGTTGTCCTCACTACATCACCTTAGCATCTATTTATATATACAAAATAGGCCTAAACATGGGTAAACCCATGGGACAACATCCCCATACCCGTTGCATAATACTAAATCCCAAGAAGGGTCCTAAAAGGGGCCGAGATCTCATGATCTCTGCTTTGTCTAACCATTTGTTGGCATAGGGGCAGACCCAAGGTTCAACGCTACAACAACGCACCAACAAAACCTTAACTACTGGCCCTTTCGGAAACACCTGCGAAGCTGATGAACTATCACCCGAGGTAGAGAAAGGGGTGGTTGCAGGACTCTAGTGTATGCAACCTTAGCTAGGACACAGATATGTGGTTCTAATCACTTAATGGAGCACTCAACAATTATATTTATCGATATTTCATTCTTAGTTACATTGTATTTAAACCCTAATCATAGTACAACACAGTGGTCAACTAGATCTCACATCTAGCAGCACAGATTCAGGCACTAAGCACATGTATATAAGTAAGATCAAACATCCATCCATATTATTAAGCACATAGAATTAACATATCTATCTATCATTCATCTAGGTTAAAGAACTAAGCAATAAACACTTAAACACATCAATACATGGCACAGATCAAATAAACACAACATGTACGTGGTTCACCCCCACCCTGGGGCTACGTCCACTTACTCTTCTCTTCTTTGTTAGCTTCTTTAATATGTTACATGCACAGAGCCTCAAAAACCCTACTCTGCATAGGACAGGAGATCTTCGCATCTCGCTAGATCCTCCTTCCCCGAGTAGATCTAAGCACGTAGCCTTCGATAGTATCTTACAATGACTTGCACTTAGCTCTACAAGTCTCACATAGTATGCACCAGAGCACTTACAACTATTGATCACACAGATACAATTCTAGCACTCAACCATTCGTGCTCACTACATCGCCTTAGCATCTATTTATATATACAAAATACGCCTAAACATGGGAAACCCATGGGACGACATCCCCATACCCATTACATAATCCCAAATCCCAAGAAGGGCCCTAAAAGGGGTCGAGATCCCACGATATCTGCTTCATCTTGTGCTCCACCTTCGACATCCTGTCAAAGTCCCAAAATTAGGTCAAACATGACCAAGAATCCTTAAAACTTGGTCAAGGGCCAACAGGCCCCCAACACTCACCTGTGACTCATCCCGAGTCACTTTGATCTGACTAGTTTTGCTTCAAAATGCTCAAGCTTAGATCAAGCTGCTTCGACTTGTTGTTGTGCTACAACCTCCTGTTTAGTGAACTATTCTATGACTGCTTTATTGGCACGTCCTTCAAGGTGTTGTTTAGTTGCAGTGACAACTTGCTCCAGTTTTGTTGCTCAACCTTCGATTTCCATGAGCAGTTGGTAAGCCTCGTCCTGTACAGGTTGGAGCCTCTGAGCTACTTCCAAAACTCTACTCTGAATAGTATGGACCTAATGCTGGGAAGTGCACTGCTCTTGGGATCGCTTCATTCTTTCCACAGCTGACAGGGGCTTCAATTGTGCCTGTATTGTCTATGCTTGATACTTCACTTCCTCAAGTTGTGACTCCAGTACCTTCAAGTCTGGATCCTCAGTGAGTTGTTCATATTCTTGGGCACTGCGATCACTGAGTTTCTTTCATTCCAGGGAAAGGAATTTTATTCTTTCAACTGTGCTTCCAACAGTTAGCTTCCCTTTGGTCCCTTACATCCTGCGGGGTGTCAGGTACAGTGTAGAGCTATAAATCTATTATTCATTGTTGTAGTTGTTGGACAGCTTCTGCAATCTACTCTACTTAATGTGTGACTCAGTATTCAACCTATAGCTCTAAGCCTGTCATAGAGAAGAGGGATATGTTTACTTCTTCTTTTACTTCGAGCTTCTCTGCAAGCAACTGTTCTCAATAAATTTAACAACTTCAAATTCTTCCTTTGTCAAAGTTCCATGAGCACTCATAGATATCTTGGTAAGTCTTCTACATAGGGTTATCAGCTTTCCTATGAATAATCCTATTCCTCCCAATGAAGGAATCATAGAAGGATTTCCTAGAATTTCCTAAGTTCTTTCGATCATGATATTCACCTGTGTTTCCTCATCTAGACCACAGTTAATGTCGAAGTCTTGTATTTTTACTTCAATGCATTCTTTTTCTTTGAAGATCTCTGATAAGCTGATATGTCGGTGGTCATTCAGGGTTTCTTTCATCTGTAGCAATACTTTTTCTTATTATTTCTAGGGTTTTGTCATAATCTCAGTTGCTAGATATTTCTCGTGGTCTTCTTGTCTCATATTCATCCTTTCAACCTTAGCAATCATTCTAGGACAATCCAATACTTCATGGTCCATAGATTTGCAACAGAGGCAACTAGGTCTTCTAGCAGGGCATTATTTAGCTAGATGTCCTGGTCTTCTACAATTGTAACAAAGGGTTAATCCTCTCTTTCTCTTAAATGATCCCCGACCTTTCCTATACTGCGCACTAGGATCATGGTAGCTAACCTACAAAAAATCTTTCTAGGATCCTGCATCCATTTTTTAGTCCAAACATTCTCTCTATGCATAAGTATAACATATCTTTTACTATTTTTATCAAATCTTCTCATATCAAATATTCTTTCTTCTATCAGTTCCCTAGTTTTCAAGCTAGGATAAATCTTATCA
Source organism: Picea engelmannii (assembly GCA_009831015.1). NCBI lineage: Eukaryota > Viridiplantae > Streptophyta > Pinopsida > Pinales > Pinaceae > Picea > Picea engelmannii. Next base: position 904,833 of record ML777014.1, on the reverse strand, counting down.
AACATACCTAGATCCATACTTTAGAAAAAAAAAATTCCACTAATCTTACCTTCAACAGAGCACAAAGCTTCCAGATCTTAAATCTTTTCACTATTCTTACCTTTATTAGAACACACAGTGTTCATATCTTACCTCTTTTCTTCATATCAGACTTCTTTTTTTAGCACAAAGCTTCACAAATCATGTAGAATAATGTGCACTAGAGCTACAAATATATGCACAAAACTTTCACAATTTGAGGTCAAGTCTTTGCACAAAGCTTATTTTTCCTCAGTTCCCAACAATCACAGTTTTAGTCCTGGCAACGAAACCATTTGTTGGCACATGGGCAGACCCAGGGTTCAACGCTACAACAATGCACCAACAAAACCCTAACTACCGGCCCTTTCAAAAACACCTTCGAAGAAGATGAAGACTCACCCGAGGTAGAGGCAGCGGTGGTTATAGGACTCCAGTGTCTACAACCTTAGATAGGACACATATATGTGGTTCTAATCACATAACAAAGAACTCAATAGTTATATTTATCAATACTCAGTTCTTAGTTACATCACATTTAAACCCTAATCACAGTACAACATAGTGGTCAACCAGATCTTGCATCTAGCAACATAGATTCAAGCACCAAGCACATGTATATAAGTCAGATCTAACATCCATCCATATTATTAAGAACACAGCATTAACATATCTATATATCATTCATCTACGTTAAAGCACTAAGAAATAAACACTTAAACACATCAATACATCGCACAAAGAAAAGCAACACATCATGTACGTGGTTCACCCCCACCCTGGGGCTACATCCACCAACTATTCTCTTCTTTATTAGATTTTTTAATAGGTTACATGCACAAAGCCTCCAAAACCCTACTCTGTGAAGGACAGGAGATCTGTGCAGCTTGCTAGATCCTCCTTCCTTGAGTAGATCTAAGCACACAACCTTCTACAGTCTCTTACAATGACTTGCACTTAACTCTGCAAGTCTCACATAGTATGCACCGGAGCACTTACAACTCTTGATCACACAGATCCAATTCTAGCACTCAGCCATTCGTGCTCACTACATTGCCTTAGCATCTATTTATATATAAAAAAATAGGCCTAAACATGGGTAAACCCATGGGCCGACATCCCCATACCCGTTACATAATCCCAAATACCAAGAAGGGCCCGAAAAGGGGTCGAGTCCCATGATCTCCGCTTCGGCTTGTGATCCACCTTCGAAAGCCTGTTGAAGTCCCAAAATTAGGTCAAACATGACCAAGAATCCTTAAAACTTGGTCAAGGGCCAACACTACCTATGCACCATGGGTTAGCTTCTCATATACTTCTTCATCAATGGGATGTTGTTCTACATAGCTATCATGAGATAAAAAAGTATTCTTCAAAATAATAGAAGAAGCAATAGGAGGTCTAGAAAGCATATCAACCACCTTGTTACTTGTACCCCTCTTGTACTTGATTACCAAATGAAATTGTTGCAGAAAACCCATCCATCTGTAGTGTCGATATTGTTGAAGTTTGGTCTATGCTTGAAGATACTGTAAGGCTTGGTTGGTGATTTGTATGTATAATTGTTTCCTTCCATAACAAGTAGTGCTTCCATTTCTTAATGCTTTGAACTAATGCATACAACTCTCTATCATATGTAGGATAGTTAACAACAACTTTGTCAAAAGTATCAAAATGGTAATAGATAGGCTTATGATATTGCATCAATACTGCACCCATGGCGTATCCACTGGAATCTGTCTCAATCTCAAATGGTTGTTGAAGATTCGATAATGCTAATACTGGTGCGGTACTGATTTTCTCCTCCAAAGTGTCAAAATATTTTTGTTGCTTTCTTGTTATAATTGTTATATTAGGAATATTATTATTAAGTTTCCCCATAAAGAACTATTCAATTTTCATTTTTTTTTATGAATATGTGTGGTGATGTCCTAAAGAATTCTTGACTAGATGATACTTTACAAAATCATTTGATATTAAAAAAGAACTCTTTTAAAGTTATTTCGTGACCTATCCATGTTATATACTCCATCTTGCAAAGTTATAATTTATTTTGTATTCGCATTATCTTAAAAACAAGGAACAATATTTGTTGAAGGTAGACTCCAAACTCGGTAGATAATAATATCATAGAGACATTTTTTTATTTTTCTTGAATGCGATGATGTGTTGGACAAGTACATATGTATATAGGAGTTTGTGCATATATATATAGGAGTTTGATCGAAATACTTGTTAGGGTTTTATGTTGCATGCATCTAAGGTCATAAGAAGAATCTTCCATGTATAAAGAAAGAGGACTATCACCTTTATAAGAATGAGGAGAGACTTTTTTGTTCCCCACAAGGTTTTCTCTCAAGGTTGGTCATTTTCCCTTGACAAGAAAAGAGATCAACCAGATGCTAGTTTGAAAAGGAATACATACCACTTTTTCAACCATCAACTTTGTGCAAGAGCCTACTATATTTCACATATAAATCATTAGCATTAATGATGAAAATTATTTTCATTTATATTCATTAGTGATGTTGAATTGTTAAAGATTTTGCAGCATATAATTTGTTTAAGTTTGAAACATTCCCAATATTTTGAGTGGACACTATATTCATCTTCAAGGGATTAGTTATCTTAAGATTATGAATAACCCTTAATGATGGGTGGAATGCCCACTAAAAATTTGGAAAGGTTTCAAACTTAACAATGGTTACTTTTACAAAACAAATCCACGTCTATGACCCATTTTAAAATCTACAATTTCACAAAGTGAATTAGATGATTTTCAAGAATTTTATTTTACATAAAATATTTATAAAATTTGGAAATATAAATATTGTTTTGAAATTTATTTATGCATTTGAAATAATATAATATAACATAATTACATTAAGTTGTAAGATAATTAGGATAGAATATTTTTAATTAAATTGTTGAAAGTTTATGATAATTTATGGTAGTTAGGCATAATTGAAAAGTGATATCTCTATTTTAATGATTTTAACTTTTTGCATAATTGAAATTTGTAGAAAATTATAATTTGTATTTAAGTAATTTAAAATTGTTACAAATAATTTAAATTTATTATTCTTTGTTCTATTAATATTATTTATAAAATATAATTTTTTTTTAATATATGGAATAAAAAAATCTTTTATTAAAAATATCAATTTTGAATCTAAATTATTTATGTGTATGGATATATTAAAAAATGGATAAATAATTTTTTCGAAATTAATTTATTTTACTAAAGTAAAATTCCATATTCATTTATTCATTTCTCCAAAGTTTTTATAATCTAGATTATCTTAACTAAAATCTTTGTTTTGATTTATTTTTCTTTGATATTCTAGACTCTTAAAATAAACTAAAATCCATAATAAAGTTCCATCAATTAAATAAAAACTATAATTTTTATCAAAAATATATTATAAACCATTTAACTATTTTTAAAATAAGATTATTTTATAATTAATTAATTACTAGGGTTATATATGTAATCATATAATATAATTGTTTCATGATAAAATTAAATTAAGATTTATATATATTTTATAAACTATGATAAAATTAAGCTTTATATATTTTTTTGGGCTAAGAGGGGTCCTTTGTTCCACAAACAAGGGGGTCTCATACACCAATTTGGTGTGGCTTGGCTGTGATCTTAAAAATAGATTATTATTAATAGATATAGCCTCAGTGTGCCTAATGGTTAAGAACATGTGTTTCCTCTTAAGAGGTCACAAGTTCAAATCAAGAAAATAGTTGGGTGTAGTGGGGTCCCCTTGTCCCACAAACAAGGGGGTCTCATACACCAACTTGGTGTGGCTTGACCGTAATAGTCACTTTTTTTTAATATAGAAAATGTCATTTATCAATAAATCAGTGACCCTTCATATCTTTTTTCATATCTTTTTTAATATAGGAAATGTCATTTATCAATAAATCAGTGACCCTTCATATCTTTTTAAAAGCCTGCAACTAATAGAATGGCCTGCAGTATCTTCTTAAATAGCGGCAGCCTTATCATGCACTTTTAATTTACTTTCATTTATACAAAATCTGTGAGACAATGATCCGTAGAGTGGACTCTAATATATTTTTCACGTGTAGAATGATCAATAAGACCCCACCCTTATCATGCTGTCCTCTTTTATAGAAAATATGTGCGACAATGATCCGTAGAGTGGACTCTAATATGATCAATAAGACCCCACCACTTTGAAGTAGACCAAATTTTTACATCAAACAATGGTAGTGCCTTCCAAATTTTATTCACAATGAAGGGAGAAGAGGCAAAACCCAAGGGAATCTCAGAGGAATTTGTATGTGGAATGGTGACAGATTTTTGCAACGAGTTAAAGCCAACGACCTGAGAGCACGGAAAGCCAATGACTTGAGTGCACGGAAATCGAATAGGAAAACTAAACCCTAACGACCACTTTCACTAAAGCGACGGGTTTTTGCACAGCCTTAACCTTATCGTCTACTTCTTTGGAAAAACTGGTGACAGATTTTTGTGACCGTTAAAGCCAATGACCTGAGAGCACAGAAATCTAATAGGAAGTCTAAACCCTAACGACCACTCTTTCACTAAAGCGACGGGCCTCGCCCTTATCGTCTCCCACGTTTAGCTTATTTTCTACAATTAATTCTCATTCGTGCAAAGTGGATCGCTATTAATCGAAAATTTGGCGCTAATCGAGTAAAGTCGGTTGCATATAATGACCTATAAGAAAACCTAACAATCACGATATGGAATGGCCACAAACAAATCGAAAGATTGCATTACCTGGTGTTTAGGTACCTCGGTTGTCTCTTTGATTTGATCACAGGTATTGCCATAAATTTCTGGGTTCACTGCGTCTTCAATCATGTTGTTGGATAGACCATTCGCCATCCCTCATAAATTTCTCGATTCACTGCGTTTTGAATCATATTGTCCACCCGTCGACAGGTAGTTATCAAAGCAGCTTGCTGGGAATTTGGAGAAATTAATAAGAATTTAAATGATATGATTACATTCTTTTAAATTAGTGTATTGAGTTGCTTTCACTATTCCCATCTTCACATTTTTATTCAATGTTTTGGTCCAATTGCATTCGCCCTTCCCCTATCTGCATTCAATGTTACTATGATATTGCACGCAAAAAAATAGGCTAAACATTATCTCTATCACTCATCTTCGTAGAAAGAATAAATTATTATCTCCATCTTTAT
>ML777014.1:872699-890152 GCA_009831015.1 Picea engelmannii | reverse complement strand
GGAAGAAGCAAGATAGAAAGAATGGAAGAATTATCATTAACCGTATTTCACACATAAAGAGTGAATAATTTACAATAGATATAGGATACATGAGTAAATAATGAGCCATAGTGGTGGTATAGATTGATCTGGACACACACCAACAGTTACAAGAGTAAACTGCCACCTAGTCTAGTCTCTCAGGCAGTTACAGGAGTGAACTACCACCTAGCTAAGTTAACTAGTCAACTAGTCTTCAGTTAACTGATTGAACAAAGATTAGTGAGTTGGCGATGATATCAATGTTGCATGGTGACAAAACCAATGCAACATATAAACTCAACTCAACTAGTCAAACTGAAGTGTCAATTAAAAGAGAATATTCTCGAGGTGGAATATTCTCCCCTAATATATAGGAGACTCGATAATGACTAATTATGACTAATAAACAAGGAATAACCTTAGGAAAAATAAATCCTAGGTGTGAGTGAAGTAACTCCAATAAGAAATAGGCGCCTTACATGGCTACCTCTATACTTGTATCCATTTTCTGGTGTTGGGGCTCAAGCAATCATTCAGGATATTGTAGAGGAGGGATTCTGATGGATCTTGGATAGGTTCCTCCAATAATTCCTCCTCTACACAGTCCCAGACGATTACTTGCACTCCAACAGCAACAAAAAGGACACAGGTAGGTTGCTCCGGGAATTCCTCCTCGACGTAGTACATTGGAGGAGTATGAGGCCGCGTTGTGCGTTGATTCCTAGCAATGGAGAAGGCTCACTCCATATTATGCAAGCGTATCTCCTTGGTTGCATGATTGTACCATCCAGGGCCTCACCTAGGATTTCCTCTCTCTCTCATCATGGTTAAGCTAGGGGGGTGAAGAATCAACTAAATTATAGTGAGGAGAACCATTTTTTCTAAAACCTAATTCCTGGGTCGAGCGAGGTCACAAAGCATAGAGATGAAGTATTGCAAGACAAGGCTAAGTGGGATATATATTAGAGGGTAAGACATGACTGCAGTGCATCCACCCATACTCATAACCCGCCTCCTACAATTAATCCACAAGAACGCCATTAAACTGACATGAGGGAGATGTCCTACCTTCCTATGCAAGTTATTAAGGTTTCCCTCCATTCAAGGCTAAGGTGAGGGATGAATGTTGGCCATATTTATGGCTGAGTTAATGGGAGTGATGTGTGGCCTCCTTCTACTACTTGGCACCCCATATCGGGTAGGATAATATCTTCTGGAGAGTTCCACACAATAGTCTAGTAGCATGGTCTATTGAGAGGTTTGAGTGTTCCATTGGATCAACTCTTCCTTTGAGTCCACTCACTCGTTGGCCAGAAAATATATAATTTTATTAGCATCTCTTTTCACATGGGATGGGATGAGAGTGAGATGGGGTTGTAGGAGGGACTTCAAGTCTTCCAGCAGTCCTAGTAGTGTCCAGCTATGTGAGATGTTCAAGGGGTGGGAGCCATGGATGATTTCCCTTTGAAGCAACATCAATGTTTATTTTGACAAAACCCGTGTGTATCCTTCTTTCTCGATCCATCGGTGAGATTTAGCTTCCAAGCCTCGAGGATGTGACATTCCGTAGGATTACATTTAAGGTCATCCTAGGTCCAATTCTCATCTCTGATCATTTCCCAGATCAGTTTTATGATTCTTTTCCAAGTTGAGTGAGGGGGGGAATAAGTGGAGAGAAAAATTCTTTTGTTTCTTTCTTTCCAAATTTTCTAAACTTTGAAGCTTGGTATTAGCTGTGAGATGCGGTCCATAATTGGATTTTGGTAGGAAATTGGATCCCAATTTTCCATGGTGCTTATGATGCTAGCACGGTTTCTATTGGATCAGTGCATTAGTTGTGTTGGCATATCCCAGATGGCTTCACTCTCACTGAAATTGTTTAGTAAGTGCTCCATTGTCTCTTCCTGTTGCTGACAGAGGGGGCGGATTGAAGGGCCTACAAACCATCATTTTTGAAGGTTGTACCATGTGAGTATGCAGTTTTGGGAAATTATCCAGAGGCAGATCAATACTTTCAGCGAGAACTTTGGATTCCAAATCTTGCTCCATATGTGATCCTTCGATTTCCATTGGTGATTTTCCTAGAGATGGTATGCTTCTTTGACTGAGAAGTTACCTGTTGGGGAATGGCCCCATATGAGGATGTCTGGTCCTTTTGTGATGTGGAATTTCTACTGATTTACCCAGTCCTTCCAGGTCTACAGGTCCATTTTCTCCTGAAAGTGTGATTTAGGGGGTTCAGTTTTCCATATGTGTCAGGGGTGTTACGGAGCATTTTCCTTCCATAGGTCCTTTACATTTAGTGAATCCCTTCATTTCATTTTTCGATAAAGAGGTTTTAGGTCTTCAAAAGATGTTAGAGGAGGTTTTTGTTTCCATGAGTCTTGATAGAAAATGGAGTGTTCTCCATTCCTAATATCCCATAAAGCATGTTTATGTATGACTATTCGATTGTTCCAAGTTGTGTTCTAGATATTTGATCCATGAGTCTGATCATTGAATCTGATTAGACGTTCTTCTCTGGTGTTGGGCATGTATTTTATTTTCCAGATTCTTACCCAAAGTTTTGTAGGGTGATTGAGCCAGCGCCACCAAATTTTTTCCCCCATTACTCGGTTGAGTTTTATTAGATCTCTGAGGCCCAGTTCCCCTAGATATTTGAGCCTCCAAATTTTATCCCATCCCACCAACGCCCATTTATTGTTCAAATGGTATCCATGCCATAGGAAGATACGCTGGAGGTTCCTGATAGTTCTAACGACATAATGGGGGAATGCTACAGTGGTGAAGAGGTAACATGGAAGAGCTTGGAGAACATACTTTAGAAGAACTAGGCGAGATGTAAGATTAAGTGATCTAAAGGTCCAATTACTAAGCCTGTTGGAGATGGTGAGTAGTAGACTATCCCAGGAGATGTTACGTGTAGTCACTCCCATGAGGGGAACACCTAGATAATTGGATAAAAGAGAGATCTTGGGGATTCCCAGAATATGGGAGATGTGGTTTTGAATTTCCAGTAAGGTATTGAATAAGTATAGCTACAACTTATCAAGGTTTAAGGTAGTTCCTGAAGCTTCAAAAAAGTCTGTGAGGATTGTTTTAAGATTATTAGCCTCCTAGGAAGTTGGTGTATTCATCAGAAGGGTATCATAGAGACATTTACTATTGGAGGGGCTTAGATGGAGGTTGTGGAGAGGTAGGCCTTTGAGAGATCCCTCTTGAATCGAGGCTTTGATTTAACTCCCTATACCTTTCGCCATTATGTCAAACAAGAAGGAGGAGAGGGGATACCCTTGTCGAATACCTCAGGAGGGAGAAAAGGGTTGGGAGGGAACTTTGTTCATAATGATAGAGAAGAAGGATGAGGAAGTGAGCTGCATGATCCATGCCACCCAGAGATTATTAAATACAAAGGCTTCGAGGAGGGAGCTCATTTATTTCCATCTTATTCTATCAAAATATTTGGAGACGTCGAGCTTGATGACCATACCTGGGGTTCTTCCTGATTTCAACGAATGACTGACCTCATGGGACAGGATAACACTATCCATGATTTTAATTCCTTCCACATATCCAACTTTCTCTTTGGAGATGATGTAAGGAAAGATCGGTTTGAGTCCTAGGGCAATGACCTTAGTGATGATTTTGTAGATAACATTGAAAAGTGCTATTGGTCGAAATTTATTAGGATGCATTAGAATTTATTCATTCAGAATGAGAGCGAGGAAGGTGGTATTGAAGGCCAAGAGAACTTTCCCTAAAGCTCTTCATTCCTCAACTACTTGCCAGACTTCTTCCCTGATCAATGACCAATAATAGTGGAAGTTATTTGTCGTGAATCCTTCCGGCCGAGGATATTTACCTGGGGGCATCTCTTTGACTACTTGATCCACTTCTTCTTGAGTGATTGGACCTATCAGGGATTCATTATGTTCTTGTGTGACTAGGGAGGGAATGTGCCTAGTGATCTTGTGAATAGAAGGAATTATGTCTTTGATGGGTTATGTTAGAATATCTTTGTAGTAGTTGGTAAATTTCTTTGTTATGCTTGCATGGCCCCGGATGGGGTTTCCCTAACTGTCTTCTAGTTGAGTGATTATGTTTATGTATCGTTTATGCACCATGGATCTCTGTATGAACTTGGTGTTCTTTTTCCCCTTTCATAAGCCATTGTACTTTGGATTTCTACCTCCAGAGTATTTCTTCTTCTTCCTACCTCTCTTCCAATTCTTCTCTCAGCTTCTCCTCCTACATCATTAAGGCTTTCGTTATGTCCCCATTGATAAATATCTTTTGGATTGTCTCCAATCATTGCTCAATTTCATGCTTCCTCTGTAGAATGTTCTCAAGTACATTCTTGTTCCATCTCTTTATTTGTGCCTTAAATTTTTTTAACCTTTGTTGGAATTTGTACATGCAAGTGCCATGATCTATTTCTTCTTGCTCCCACCATAATTTTGAAATATTTTGAAAGTATGGGTGAGTGAGCCAAAAATTCTCAAATATGAAGGGTTTGAGCTTGGGCGTGGCTCTAGTGTCGAGATAGAGCGAGACTAGCCACTGATCCTAGACATATTTTGGGAGTACGTTGGCTTCGATGATCAGATCCTCCAGTAGAAGTGATTATGAGATGAGTGTTGGTACAAAGTTTAATTTTGTATCCCTTTAAACCCAAAGCTTCATTTTTCCCTAGTCATGGAGTTGCCCTTAATCCTATAAAAGAGTCAAAAGTCTTTCAATTTTTCGCATTTCGTGATTCGGAATTTCACAAAGCATGTTTTCTTAATTAACACCTCCATATTTCCCGGTGCTGAAATCCCGAAAAGGCTTTATATTAATGTAATAATAAAAAAGGAAAAAGTAGGTGCTATAAACCCCGACGCGCGTTTTGAAAAATCATCCTCTAATTGTAATTAATTAAAATCTTAAAAATGATCAACAACTTAATATTTCGCGATTCAGGTTTCTTTGTATCAAAGTGTTGTCAAAGAGCTAGCCCTTGAACTCCCGGTCCCCGATTCTCCAAAAGGAAGAAATTAATTACTAATCTTAATTGATTAAAGTGTTCATACAAGTAATCAACATCTAACCTAATCCCATCGTGATTTCATGATTCAAGGTTTGCTCATGACATATCTCAGGGGTACGGGATCCCCAAAATTCCGAAATGTGAAATCGCGAATTTTCTTTAACAAAGTTTAAAACAAATTTAAGTTAGTTTAAAATTAGATTATTAAATATTAAAATGAATTTTCGCGCTTCGCATTTCGGGATTTAGTGAAAGCAATCCTTTTGAAGATCTAGTTTGAAATTTTTGATATACGGTAATATCTGTAACAGACAAATAGAGATATTTTTGACTTAACTGTGTATCTCTGGGCATATCTCCCTCATTAAGACATCAAAGTTTTATCACCTACTTCAGTACATCCATCATAAGAAGAGTTAAAGGTTAATAAAGGTTTTTTTTCTTCGAATTTTCATTCTTATTGTTTAGACTCAGAAGTGAATTGCATTCAGCAAACTAAAGCATTTCTCTCTGCTACAGAAATTCATTCTAAACACGAACATTATGGCACCTAGAGAGGAACCCATGAAAAGTGAAGAAGCAGCTGAAAGTTCAAGCCAAGAAGGAGATTTCATGTCTGATACTGCACCGCATGCCATAGATTACATCAAATCATGGAGGCAAATTTTTGAAACCCTGGACTACGAAATCAAGAATTTTCTCGATGATTCTGAAAACAAACTCTGAGACACAATAGAGTCCAAACTTCACAAGGTAGCCACGTGCCCATGACTCATGACATACAACGACATGATCAATTGGGCTTTGGAGAGGACATACATGCAAACTAGAAGCATTCTGGATAGACAAGGGGTCATCATCATCTCTTTCAGACCGGAACATATACAAGTAATGTATAAATTGTCTCCCAATTCTAAGTACATTTACAATAAAGAATTTGTGAGTGAATTTCAAAGAAAAAAATACACAGAAGGATACCAAACATACCTCGACATAATCAAAGACTGGTGGAGACACCCAACAAAGTTCAGGGACGATACCCATAACATTTATGTCATAGCCTCTTTGAATGAGTACATGGTTTATGTGCCTATGACGTTATGTAGAATTTTCAGGAAGAAAACTCCTACCCATTTCCCTGTAGAATGGGTGCCCCGTTTACATGAAACAATCGAAGGATATAGCTTCAACTCGAGAAAAATTCTATCAGATAATCTATCTAAGGAGGTTATGGAGTATCAAACCACGAGATCCAATGGCCGACCAATATCCTTTTACATGTTAGCATATATCATGGATGCTATTTGTTTCACGACTCCTTTCCCCTTGATGAATTGGAGTTGGAACCCAACCTGCACTGAACCAATTCATGAATATCATTCTAAGTTGTGGGAAGAGAATGTTAAGGATTATTTTTAAGAAATTTGTAATTTCATGGTGATACCAGTGCATCAGATGTTGTATGGCTGTGCACCTCCCCGTATTTTGGAATCAGTCATAGGAAATCTCAACACGGTTTATGATTGGTTTATTGAGGAGAATTTATCCTATATCAGGGTTTTGGGATGTTCAATCCCTCCTCATGCACTTCCCAAATTCCGCCTTGACAGGCTGGTGTGCAGGGAGGTATCTCATCACATAATAATAGGCTGTATTGGAATAGAAATGAAGACAACTCAAAAGAATTTTTGGCCAGTCTTTCCCATACAGATTGGAAGGTTTTCGCTACTCAACCTGGGTCATTCCAAGGTTGAAGTTGTATCTCTAGAGGAGTTCAAATTAGTGAATCTCAAACATAGGAAGCACGACCCTTATCAAACAGTGGGAAGCCACATGGCTCACTGTGGTATGAAATCATTTAAACATGAGGAATCCCCTCGCGATGACATTTTCAAAGGGGTCAAAACATATGAGGAAGTGTTAGACAAGGTACAAGTGTTATCATTTGATTTTCAAACCAGTCTTCTAACTGTCTTGAGACATAGCAAAAGTAGCTTGCCCAAAGTATTGCAGGGCGAAACAACAACATCCCCTCCAGAACAAGAAAATATCCCCCCATGCTTCGGACAAAAAACACGGAATAAAGCAGACACCGAGGAAAACCCATAGGATATCCAAGGGTCTTCACAAAACAAATAAGTCCCACAGACAGAGAATCCAGGAGCAGAAGCAGAAAAAGGGTCTAAGACACATTCTGATTCCAGTCAATCTACCCCCCCTTTGTCATCTACCATTCATATTGATACTCCCAAGACAACAGGGGAAACAAAATCCATAGAGTTGGGTAATCCCATGACTTCCTTGACCCCTTTACAATCTACTTTTGGTTTCCCTCAGGTACGAGTCATATATGCTAGTGACCTCGACCCTATCTCCAGAGAAGAAATTCCTCCCTCTAATTACTTCTTCATGCAAAAGAGGAAAGTTGAATTAAAAAAAGAGATGTATATGAGAGAAGGTGGTATGGTAAATAAACACAGAGTGTTGGTGGATGGGAAAAACTTGTAAGAGTGATATTTCGCTACAAAGGTGGTGAGCTCCATGGGAGAACTAAAAAGAACAAATCTTTTCACGGTTAGAAATATGAGAGCAAGGTTGGAACAAAGTAACTGCGGGATAACCAAGTTGCAAGATCAACTAAAAGATACCAAGAAAAATATCAAAGAAGAAATAAATAAAGGTCTAGAGCAGGCCAGAGATGTTGACAAGCAAGAAATTCAATCACTCAAGACAAGTCTAGACGAGATGAACAAGAAAATGCAAACTAGCCAAATACAAGTTATTCAGCAAGAAAAATTGGTAAGACAACTACAAGCTAAATAGAATTCAATTAAAGGCCAGGTTATAGACCTGAAAGTTTTTGAGGACCAATCATTGGAAATACATGGGAAGATAGAAGCTGAGCAATAGAAAGTAATCTCCCAAGTAGAGATTATTCAGAATTATTTTCAGGAAACAAGCAATGCTTTTGATAACATTATTTTTAGAGAAAAAGAAGCTAAAGCAGCAAGGGCCACTTTCCAAAGGGTAGTTGTATTTTTTGAAAATGAAGAAGTACCGAAAATTCTAAATATTTCTGTCATAGAGCAGATTAGAGGCGATATCATGCTCAAGGTATGGGAAAACAACATAGTAGAATATAAGAAAATAGTCAAAGAAATCAAAGATGATTGTGAAAAATATTTGATTTATTGGACAAGCAATCATTAGGTATTGGAAGATACAATTGTACTCGACAATTAGGATAGATAAACATTGTAAGACACTAGTTGAATTTCAAAGAGGGTTTGAACGAAATTCAGTTGGAATTTTTAGAATTAAAGGAAGTGAATGTTACCCTAATAAACAAGTGGCTAGTGAAACCAAACTTGAAATTTCAATCAATTAAGTTTTCTGGTAAGGAAATTCAAGATCAACTTCCAGAAACTCAGAAAAAAATCTATTTATTTGAAGAAAAGGATCTACCAGAGTCTCCCAGAAATTTTGTACATTTTCTTGAAAAATGTATTGAATGTATCAGATCAAAAGAAGGAGATACTTCAGCAAAACAATGAAGTATCATTTTGAAAACTTATATTATCAAGATGATAGGAAAATAAATGATAATCATGCAAACGGTTGGAGTTTTCAATTCTTGTAACCGTTTGCCCCTAGGAGTTAGGGGATAACCAACCAACAATCATCAGGGGTCTGGTACAAATATAATTTCAGGATACTGAGAAAAGGCTTTTTTCGGGCACATTGTAAAAAAGAATTGATAAATATTTTTGAATTAATACAAATTCAGATTGAAGATTCCAGATTTGGTCAAATTTGAGTTTTGTTTCTCCATTGTTTCATATTTTTCATATATCTTTTTAATGAATGCTTAACTACAATTTAGTACAACCTCTACTGTGGTAATTAATTATTCTTGCAATTCAATTGTTTACAGTCTTTCCTCTGTATAAGCTATTAGCAGATACAATACCTGCAAATGTTTTATATTTCAATATCATATGCTTCATTAAGAGTTCTTCCTAACTATTTTTCTTCTTCTGTCACAAAGTGAGATTCCTCTTCAATTGATGCCTCACTTTTTTCAACAACTATATGTTTTCTTTTCATTTTAATGCACTTTCCCCTTTCAAAATTTAACTCAGATACCAAAAACGGCCTTTAGTTTCGTCATAATATTAATTGAGGGTTTTTGGAGTTCTTCTTTATGTTTTGAAATAGAAATAGTGAACCTTTAAAAAATCACAAAATCTATCCTTTCAGTCTCCTTCCCTCGTGATTGTTTTAGTTACACGACAACCTAATATCAAACCTGGACTATCGGATCAAACGAGCATTTCTTTAAATCTATTTAACACCATCCTACAGACAACAAATAGTCAGGTTGAGTTAGAACGTTCGTGGGCATTAATTGAAAGAGACATTAGTATCTAGGAAAACTGGGAAGCTAGATAGAGATAGTTAAGGAATCATCCCTAGCCCTTTCTTGAAATCTAACTTTTATCCTTAGACCTCTCTTTCTTTTTGTATGACTTGACGGTGTACTTTAGAGCCTTAAAGTACAAAATCAGGAACAACAATGAGGAAACGATCCAAAATACTTTCCACATGTTGATGCCCAGATCTACAATTGGACTAGGTGAAGATACCATTTCTAATTTCAATATCTATTAAATTCAGTTGATCTATGAGGGTTTGGAACTTACCACTGTCTTGATATAACTTCTTGTTCCCTCCTATCTTTTTCTCCAGTGTTATAATGCTATTGAATTCAACACCAATCAACTCATTTTGTGAACCCGGTAGAATCTTAATAGTCGTTATTCTTCCCATGAACATATCTTTGTCATGTGCACTTTGAGGCCTGTAAGAATTTGTAATCATACCTTCTTTGGTAGAACCTATTACTATGAAGTGAGTTGTAAGCATTCCCACCATGGAAAAGGGTTTGTCTATGATGACTTTGGTTGGGTTCCAAAAAATTTCTAGGCCCCCCGCATCCCCATTTGAGTCGGTATGAATGGAGTTACAAGCCCTCCAACAATGCTGAAATATTTCCTCAACTTCTTCCCCGACACATTTTGTTTCATGTAAAAGGAGAATGTCTTGATTCTCAACACGAATGTTGTCTTGACGAGTCCTTTTGTAATGTACCTCAAAACTGTCTCAAAAAAAAAATTGTTAGTACAATTATCCTTGCATAGTTTCGAGATTCAAGAAATTAAGTCTCTTGTTATGAAGCTTGAGCCTGAAAGCTTGTTAGAGACCTTACTATCATTGATTATCTTTACTATGCAACTTAAAACTTCCTACTCAATGATACAATAAGTGTATACTCCTCCCTTCAAATTTATTTAAAGTCTTGTAAATTTTACCAATATTTTCCTATCTATTGATGCCTATAACACCAGCACAGGATTAACCATACAAGCGACTTGAAAACAGGTCTCTTACTTCCATACCTCTAATCCGGAAGAAGATTCTCCAATGTTTCCTACTAGTCCATTCATTACAGTATTTTGGTTGTTCCTATAACAATAATTCCTACTATGTTCCTACCGTTTTGTGAAGAAACAGAGGTCAATCAGGTTTTCGGTGATTACAAGTACCGAACAAACAAAGGACCCCGTTGTTTGCCGAAATCCGAAATACAAAACGACTGTGGGCTAACACTTCGGGGTTTCAGGATTCAGAATTTCGTGAGTACAAAAGACAAACATCAACACTCAGCATTTCCCAAAATTTCTAAAAGATGCCAATTACTTCAGGATTTCGGGGTTTGGGATTTCATGAATACAAAATCCAAACATCAACACTCAACGACTCCCAAAATTGAAAAAAAAAAAGGAAAGTTGGACAAACATTTCAGGATATCGAGATTCAGGGTTTTGGGGTTTCAACTGCCAAACAACAACACACAGAAACTCCCAAATTCCGAAAGGTGAAAGGATGTGGGACCAACACTTTGGGATTTCGGTATTTGGGGTTTCGGTGTTTCAAATACCAAACAACAACACACAACAACTCTTGAATTCCAAAAGGTGAAAGGATGTGGGATCAACACTTCGAGATTTTGGGGTTTGAGACTTCGCGAGTTCAATTTCAACAACATCTCATGTAATAAACCTCTGAAATGCGAAAAGAGAGAATTTTGGACTAGCACTTCAGGGTTTCGGGGTTCGGAACTTCACAAGCTCAAGTGCCCAAACATCAATAGATACAAACCTCCGAAATGTGAAAATGGAAAGGTGGGATCTGTACTTCAGGGTTTTGGGGTTCGAAACTTCGCGAGTTCTAGTGCCCAAACATCAACATAAACAAACTTTCGAAATGCAAAAAATGCCCAGCACTTCAGGATTTCGGGGTTTGGAATCCTGCGACTTCAAAAGCCAAAACATCAAACACAACCAATTCCCGAAATTGTGAAAAAGAAAGGATATGGGACCAACACTTGGGGATTTTGGGATTCAGGGTTTGGAATCCCGAGACTTCAAGCCAAAACATCAAACACAACCAATTCCCAAAATTGCGAAAAAGAAAGGATATGGGACCAACACTTCGGGATTTTGTGATTCAGGGTTTCGAGGTTTGGAAAAGAAAGGGAACTTTGCATAACTGTAACCAGCAAGTCTCGAGTGCCGAAATTCACATTATTTTCATAATTCTAAAAATTTTTCCTTGTGCTGGTATTCTTACTTTCATTCTTTGAAGCAATAGGTATAGAAGGATTCAATATCTGTTTGCCTAACAAAATTCTGAAAATCTAAACTATGAGTTTATATGCATATAATCTACAAAAGGGTACAATAGGACAAAAACTTTTATGTATAAAGTAATTTCTATTATAATCACTTAGAGCCTCTTTTAATCAATGCATTAAACATCAACAGTACTAGATTTGTGCATCTATGTAAATACATGAAATAAGAATATCATTCCATCAGAGTTTGGTCATTATAAATGATGTTCCGAGGGATCTGAGTTTGGTTTCTTGGGGTTTTAATTACAGAGAGGATATGCCCCATTGACGCTAATCTCCTCCTCTCCTTACTTACTTATAGAAATATAATTATAGGTGCATCCATCTAGCATTTTACTCATAGGAGGAACAGTCTTCTAGAGTTTGGATGTCCATTACAATTTTTGCGACGACAGGTATATTAAAATTTTGAAACGACTTCATCCTCCGCAACAATTAACTAAACTTCAACAGACGTATTACAAATATATATAAATATAGATTTCCTTTACATATATTCCTCACCATGAATAGATATGATCATTCAAATAGTTTACATTACTGCAGTTAGATAAAATCACTCAACAGATATATGGCATCAATCAAACATAGCCATTCAAAAATAGAGAGGGTTAGATCAACATATCTAAATCCAATCCATGAGAAGACAAAGGGAACAACCACGTTCCTCCCAACCGTAGAACAGGGCATCCAATGTTGATTGCCCGATTCACCCCCTAGCCTGATCATGAATCCATGAGGGCGAACTTGGAAACTCGTCCTCAACAATGTCCTTCAACTCCAACAGTTATCCTCTTGCCTCACATTTACTCAACAGTGCTCATAACAGTAAGGAAAATATGTTTCAGTAGGCTCCTCTTGCCTCACACTCAATCTGTAGTGTTCATAACAGCAAGAGAGCTCAAAAGTCTTTTCCCCAACATACTTGGCAGTGTCCTGCCTCCCCGCATATGCTATTTATCAATTTTTGCCCGGGTCTTTTTCCCTCCTTTGGGGATTTTCATAGCTCTCTTAATCCCTGATTTTCAAGGGCTGCCAGTGGCCAAATATCTGATTTTCCACTTCTCATAATCAGCCGAGAGGCAGTTCCAACATGTTCCCCACTCATGGAGTCATGGTCAACTGATTTTAACATGGTTGTTCCATTTGCCCTCCTGCAATTAATATAAATATTATGTTGTGATACAAGTGTCATAGTCAAATAGTTAGTTGAGTCCAAACAGATCTCTTCCCAATAGTCACAATAATTCAATACAATTATTAAATTCGAAATTCGAAATTCCCATAAATAGCAAAAATTTTCCATATTCGAGTTTGCCAAAAACAGAAATAAATTTCCAACACATAAAAAATATTTTATTTTTGGGCGATGTCACATCCTTTCCCCCTTCAGTAAAACATTGTCCTTAGTGTTTGTTCCTTTATTGGAATAGGATTGGATGAGATTTCCGCAAATCTCCTTCCAATTCCCAAATGGCCTCCTCGGGACTAAAGTGATCCCATTGCAACTTTACCTGAGCGACGAATCTGTTCCGAAGTGCTATTTCTCTCCAGTCCAGAATGCGCAGGGGTTCCACCTGGAACTCGCCTTCAGGTTCCACCTGTACCAAGTTCCAATCAATCATATGAGTAGGGTCATGAATATACTTTTTCAACAAGGAAACATGAAATACATTATGAATTCTTAGATTAGTTGGAAGTGCAAGTTGATATGCCATGGGTCCAATTCAAGCTAGTATCTCGAAGGGCCCACAAAACCTGGGTTCCATCTTGGTTCCCTAACTTCAACGAGATTTTTCGGGATTTGACCTTTAGGTAAACATGGTCTCCCACTTGAAATTCCACGTGTCTTCTTTTATGATCCGCATAGCTCTTCTGTCTGTCATGTGCTTCTTTCAAGTTTTGTTGTACCTTCCTTACCATGTTCTCCATTTCTTGGAGCATCTCTAGTCCAACTATGATTCTGTCAGTCAGGTAATCCCAACTTGGTGTTATTTTAAAAGGGCTTAACTTAGCCAAAGTTTGGTACCCATTGTTATATGCAAATTCTACCAAGTGTAGGTAGTCTTCCCACTTGTTTGGTTTTGTTCTTACATACATGCAGAGCATATCCTCTATGATTTGGTTTGTCCTTTCGGTCTGTCCATTCATTTGTGGATGATAACTCATACTGAAATTCAAATTAGTATTTAGCCCTGCAAACAATTCTTTCCAAAAAGTGGATGTGAATTTTACGTCTCTATCTGAAATCACCATTTTAGGAATACCATGCAGTCTAAAAATTTCTTTCATGAATATTTCAGAAATATTAATAGCTTTAAAAGTAGACTTTACAAGAATAAAGTGTGCAAACTTACTGAGTTTATCGATTACAACCATGACTGAATCATTCTGTTTCTGAGTTTTAGGAAAACTTGTTATAAAGTCCAGCGATATGGTCTCCCATTTCCATCCTGGTACTGGTAATGGTTGTAATAGTTCAGCTGGATGCTGGTGTTCGGCCTTAATTTGTTGATAATCTTGGCACCTAGCCACGTACTCTATTACTTCGCCCTTCATATTAGACCAGTAAAATAGTTTTCTGAGTGTTGTTATTGTTTTCTGGTAACCTGGATGGCCAGAGTATGGTTTCTTATGCACTTTGTCTAAAATAGTTAATTTTAGCTCTATTGAATCTGGTATGTAAATTTTGTTTTTAAATCTTAATATTCCCTCCTTGTCGATACTTATCTCTAGTTTATTTGACTTTGTGATATTGTTTTGAAATTCTACCATCATCTTAGTGTAATTTCTGTCGTTAATACCTGTCATTTTTATTCTTTGTTCCAGGTCACTTTCTGCTCTGCTAATATTTATCTCAAATAACCCATGGATTTCGTGTCTTAAAGCATCTTCTACTTTATTTTCCTTACCCTTGATATGTCTGATCTCGAAGTCAAATTCGCTCAAGAAGGCTAGCCACCTTGCTTGTCTAGCATTAAGGTCTAGTTGGTTAAACAGATATTTCACTTCGCTATTATCCGTCAATAGTAATAATTTTCTACCCATTATATAGTGTCGCCACATTTTTAAGGCATGTATTACTACTACCAATTCTAAGTCATGAGTGACATAATGTCGCTCGTGTTCCTTTAATTTCCAGGACTCATAACAAATCACGTGCCCTTTCTGAGTTAGAACACCACCTAGTCCCTCTTTACTTGCATCAACGCATATTGTGAAGTCTTTATCTGGGTCTGCTACCTTCAAGATGGACTCGGATGTCAATATTTCTTTTAGCTTGTTAAAACTGTCTTGACACTTTTGCAACTAGTTAAAGTTGGTCCCTTTCTTTTGTAATGACGTGATAGGGTAGGCTATCTTGGAGAACCCTTCTATAAATATGCAATAATATCCAGTGATTCCCATGAATGACCAGATATCTTCTACATCTTAAGGCACTGGCCATTCCATAATGACTTTTATCTTTTCTGGGTCTACGACAATACCTTCCGAGGAAATAACATGTCCTAAATATTGTATTTCTTTTTTATAAAAATCACATTTGTTGAATTTTGTGTATAGTTTGTGTTTCCTTAGTGTTTGCAGAATTATTCGTAAGTGTTTATCATGTTCCTCCTCTGTTTTAGAATAGACCAGAATATCATCTATAAATACTACTATGAACTTTTCTAAGTACTGGCTGAAAATGTTGTTCATCAAGAACATAAATGTGGTTGGTGCATTAGTGAGTCCGAAAGGTATGACTACAAACTCGTAGTGTATGTATCTTGTATGAAAAGTTGTTTTGTTTATGTCCTGGTCCTTTATCCTAACTTGATGATAACCGGATTGTAAATCCAATTTTGAGAAGATCTTGGCCCCACCAACTTGATCGAACAGATCATTTATCCTGGGTAAGGGGTATTTTTTCTTAATGGTCACTTTGTTCAGTTGTCTATAATCGATACATAGTCTTAGAGTACTGTCTTTATTTTTCACAAAGAGGACTGATGCTCCCCATGGTGAGACACTTGGTCTGATATACTCTTTGTCCAACAATTCATGTAATTGTATTTTTAATTTTGTCAGTTCTGGTAGAGTCATTCGGTAGGGTGTTGTTGATTTAGGGGTTGATCCGGGTAGTAAGTCTATGGAGGAATCTATTTCTCTCCTAGGAGGTAATTCTGGTATCTCATCAACAAACATGTCTCTGAATTCACGTAGGACAGCAAAGTCTTCTAACTTGGGCTTATCTTCTTTTTCTAATAGATTCATCACTTGGATGGCATAAACTTGACATCCCTTTCTAATACATTTCTTGAATTGCATTGTTGAAACTTGTTTGACTGACACTGGTTTTGGTATGCCTTGGGATGTTCTAATAGTGCCAAAATTATCTTTGTAGCTAAGTATATTTGTATAATAGTCTAGTACGGCTTTGTGTTGTTCCAACCAATCCATCTCAATAATCATATCATAAGATCCTACTGGTAGGATGTTCATATTGGTCCTTATCTTTTGACCATCTAAGCTGAACTCAAGATCAGAAATAAGGTTAACTACTTTTCTTTTAGTACCTGTTGCTAGTTGTACAAGCCAAGATTTTGCATGCTTTTGTTTCTTAAGTTTGTTCGACTCTACTACATCGGGTGTAATATAACTTAATGTAGCTCCAGGGTCAATTAAAACATAAATTCGAGTGTCATGGATTTTACCTTCGATTTCTACCACCAAAGACTGGTGGTCATCTTGTCGACCATCTATGGCTGCATTTATCTGATGCAGACTTCTGCCCATGTCACCCACTGTCAAGGCGTCATGCAAATTGTGAACAACAGTTATGTTTGCTACAATTAAACGTGGACAGTTCCTCCTTAGATGAGGCTTTCCACACTCCCAACACTTTAATGGCTCACGGGAGTTGTCCCCAAAATTCTTCATTCCCAGGTTTACCGTTTTACCGCTACCTTGCGTATTCAGATGATTGGAGTGAAAATACTTCCTTGGGAAAAAATTTGTTGCATTCTGATAAGGAGCTAGCTAGTATCCCTACTTCCGTTGTTGCATTCCATCTTGCTTCTTATCCTTACAGGTCTTGGGAAACTCTACCTGTTGTTTATACTGGTCATAGCAAATTCGTGCCTTCCTAAATGCCTCACTCAAGGATTTGGGGTTGTCAAACTCAATTCTGTCCCTGTAGGACTGTGGTAAACAACTTAAGAATCGTTAGATTTTGTAGCACACCCATTTCGAAACTCTGGGCTTACTCGCACTCTGATACCAATTTGTAGTGTACCTTTTTTCTTACCAAGGCTTTTAATGCACTATGTAACAATCTGTACACACTTACGTTGGATTTACATAACACATACAGTCCAGTATATACTCCACATGCATTTAACAATTAAACACATTCAATACAGAGTAGTCATATGAATTACTGCCATAATTAGCAAGCAATTAGCTTTTCATATTAATTCATATACACAGCGGAAAACATGATACATAATATATACAACACAATCATGCCAAAATGTGATAATGACATAGTTAGATACTTATCTTGTGACAGTGGTGAAATCCACCAACCAAATGCAGGCCTTCCACGAACCTCCCAGCCTTAGACCACACTGCTCATCATCTCAATAGTGGGTCACCCCCGAG
>ML777014.1:846494-863537 GCA_009831015.1 Picea engelmannii | reverse complement strand
TTATCATCTTTTGGGATTTTCTTGGTTACTATACTACACAGCAGGACTTCATTTATCTCTTACTGTTCCTGCTGGGCCTTCTTCAATTTTTCATTGTCGGCCTTAAAAACCTGTAGTTCAACAATAAGGTTCCTCATTGTTTCCAACACCTTCGTGGGTGAGATTCCATCACTGTTCTATCTTAGATCTCTAGGAGGTCCTTGTTGCAGATTTCCTTCCATCCTGATTTCTGCACCTTCTTGAGATGTCATTATTCAACACAAAACAGAAAATATTTATGTTTGTAATCCACAAGATTTATTAGTTTTTTCATAAATTAGAATATATACTAAGAAATTAATGTGGCCCTGTTCAAGCCTAGTGTTGTAACTTTTTCTCTAATACCATATGTAATGTACCTCAAAACTGTCACAAAAAAAAAATTGGTTTGTACAATTATCCTTGCATAGTTTCGAGATTCAAGCAATTAAATCTTTTGTTATGAAGCTTGAGCCTGAAAGCTTGTTAGTGACCTTATTGTCGTTGATTGTATTTACTATGCAACTTAAAACTTCCTACTCAATGATACAATAAGTGTATACTCCTCACTTCAAAGTTATTTAAAGTCTTGTAAATTTTACCAATATTTTCCTATCTATTGATGCCTATAACACCAGCACAGGCTTAACCATACAAGCGACTTGAAAATGGGTCTATTACTTCCATACCTCTAATCGGGAGGAAGATTCTCCAACGTTTCCTACTAGTCCATTCATTACAGTATTTGGGTTGTTCCTATAACAATAATTCCTACTATGTTCCTACCATTTTGTGAAGAAAGAGAGGTCGATCAGGTTTTCGGTGATTACAAGTACCGAATAAACAAAGGACCCTGATGTTTGCCAAAATCAGAAATACAGAACGACTGTGGGCCAACACTTCGGGGTTTCGGGATTTGGAATTTCACGAGTACAAAAGCCAAACATCAACACTCAAAATTTCCTGAAATTGTGAAAAGATGCCGAGTACCTCGGGATTTTGGGGTTCATGATTTTGTGAATACAAAAGCCAAACATCAACACTCAACAACTCCCAAAACCGCAAAAAAGAAAGGAAAGTGGGACTAACATTTTGGGATTTCAGGATTCGGGGTTTTGAGGTTTCAACTGCCAAACAACAACACACAACAACTCCTGAATTCTAAAAAGTGAAAGGATGTGGGATCAACACTTTGGGATTTCGGTATTCGAGGTTCTGGGGTTTCAAATACCAAACAACAACACACAACAACTCCCGAATTTGGAAAGGTGAAAGGATGTGGGACCAACACTTTGGGATTTCGGGGTTCGAGACTTTACGAGTTCAAGTGCCCCAATATCTCACATAACAAAACTCCGAAATGCGAAAAGAGAGAAGGTTGGACTAGCACTTCGGGGTTTCGGGGTTTGGAACTTCGCGAGTTCAAGTGCCCAAACATCAACAAATACAAACCTCCGAAATGCGAAAATGGAAAGGTGGGATCTGTACTTCGAGGTTTCGGGGTTCGAAACTTCGTGAGGTCCAGTGCCCAAACATCAACATAAAAAAGCTTTTGAAATGTGAAAAATGCCCAGCACTTCGTTATTACGTGGTTTGGAATCCCACGACTTCAAAATCCAAAACATCAAACACAACCAATTCTCAAAATTGCGAAAAATAAAAGATATGGGACCAACACTTCAGGATTTTGGGATTCAGGGTTCGGAATCCGACAACTTCAAAATCCAAAACATCAAACACAACCAATTCTCGAAATTGTGAAAAACAAAGGATATGGGACCAACACTTCAGGATTTTGGGATTCGGGGTTTCAGGGTTTGGAAAAGAAAGGGAACTTCGCATAACTGTAACCAACAAGTCTCAAGTGCCGAAATTCACATTATTTTCATAATTCTAAGATTTTTGCCTTGTACTGGTATTCTTACTTTCGTTCTTTGAAACAGTAGGTGTAGAAGGATTCAATATTCGTTTTCCTAACAAAATTCCAAAAATCTAAACTATGAGTTTATATGCATATAATCTACAAAAGGGTACAATAGGACAACATTTTTTCTGTATAAAGTAATTTCTATTATAATCACTTAGAGCCTCTTTTAATCAATGCATTAAACGTCAACAGTACTAGATCTATGCATCTATGTAAATACATGAAATAAGAATATCATTCCATCAGAGTTTGGTCATTATAAATGATGTTCCGAGGGATATGAGTTTGTTTTCCTCGGGTTTTAATTATAGAGAGGATCTGCCCCATTGACGTTAATCTCCTCCTTTCCTTACTTACTCATAGAAATATAATTACAGGTGCATCCTTTTAGCATTTTACTCACAGGAGGAACAATCTTCTAGAGTTTGGATGTCCATTACGATTTCCGCGACAACATGTATTTTAAAATTTTGAAAGGACTTCATCCTTCGCAACAATTAACTAAACTTCAACTGACGTATTACAAATATATATAAATATAGATTTCCTTCACATATATTCCTCACCACGAACAGATATGATCATTCAAATAGTTTACATTACTGCAATTAGATAAAATCACTCAACAAATATATGACATCAATCAAACATAGCCATTCAAAAATAGAGAGGCGTAGATCAACATATATGAATCCAATCCGTGGGAAGACAAAGGGAACAACCACGTTCCTCCCAACCGTAGAACATGGAAAACTTGGAAACTCCTCCTCAGCAATGTCCTTCAATTCCAACAGTTATCCTCTTGCCTCACACTTACTCAACAGTGCTCATAACAGCAAGGCAAATCTGTTTCAGCAAACTCCTCTTGCCTCACACTCAATCTGTAGTGTTCATAACAGCAAGAGAGCTCAAAATTCTTTTCCCCAGCATACTTGGCAGTGCCCTGCCTCCTCGCATATGTTATTTATCAATTTTTGCCTGGGTCTTTTTCCCTCCTTTGGGGATTTTCGCAACTCTCTTAATCCCTGATTTTCAGGGGCTACCAGTGGCCAAATCTCTGATTTTCCACTTCTCATAATTAGCCTAGAGGCAGTTCCAACATGTTCCCCACTCATGGAGTCATGGTGAGCTGATTTTAACATGGTTGTTCCATTTGTCCTCCTGCAATTAATATAAATATTATGTTGTGATACAAGTGTCATAGTCAAATAGTTAGTTGAGTCCAAACAGATCTCTACCCAATAGTCGCAATAATTAAATACAATTATTAAATTCAATATTCAAAATTTGCCATAAATGGCAAAACTTTTCCAGATTCGAATTTACCAAAAACGGAAATAAATTTCCAGCACACAAAAAATATTTTATTTTTGAGGGATGTCACATCTTTGCTTGGATATTTCATTTCTCCCTCTTATATTCCATGTTATGATATTCATCATGATGAGTTATGAGGTGGATGGAGATACCCTTCTGTGATTCTTTGGATCTTCCTTGAGTAGAGCATGTAGTTCCATACCTCCTTAATGAGTTGATGTGTGGATTTGCGGCCTCGTCGCTTGCTTTCATGGGAGTTAATTTTGAGCTTAGTGGTCATGTCTAAGGATATCCATAATCTTGAGGTGGATCCTGCGGTAGAATAGATAAAATATTTATGCATGTTTCTGAGTTGTTTCATTGGGATGGTTTACAGTTCCTTTCTGTTGAAGGCCTCCTCCAGTTTTTCTAGATCTATATCCTCCAAATAGTGTTCATCAAGCTGCATTGAAGTGTCCCCCCCTCCTATGACTTGTCCAAATTATGTTGGGATGTTGGGCTTGCTTTATTTCCTTGGTTTTGTTTTATGCTTGGCTTTCCCTTTTCCATGTCCTCATTGTCTTTTGTGGATTTCCTACCTCCTCTTCCTCCGGGAGTTGATTAAGAAGTTCGAAGGAGTTTTTGGTGGGAATATTTTGATTGCTTTCTTGAATTTTTTTTCTAGGGGGGTGTCTTTTCCTTCCTGTTACTTTAGTATAACCTTCCTTTTGCTTCCCCTCTCCTTCTTTTGGGTTATGGACATTCAAGGGACAATCACAGAAGAGGTGATCGTGCTCATGGTACTTTCTGCAGTGGAAATGAATGTGCTCATAGTCCACCATTTCATTCCAATCCTCATCCTAATATTCTAGGGATACTGATCCTTGTAGAGCCTTTGATATGTCCATGTAGATGCAGATTTGAGCGTAGGAAGTGTATTTCCTCTGCTTTGTGGCTTTAAAATATTTCACATATCTTCTGAGAGTGTTCCCTATTCCCATGAGGATTTCCTCCAACCAGAACTCCTACTTTAGGGAATATAATCTTATCCATACCGGTGCCATTATGAATTCTTCTTTCTCTAGGCTGAAACGGTCTGTCGAGAATCCGAGGAATAAYGAGGAGAGTTGTAGAAGTATGGCTCATTATAAAAAATTATATCCTTATCTTCCAAACTATAGAGGATGATCATGAAAAACCTCTTAGAGTTGAGTTTCACTTCATAGTMTCCCTTGGGTTTCCACCAGTCTTTGATCCATATTATGAGGTCTMTTTCGGAAGGCCATAAGCCTAGAAAMTTTCTAATGGGAGTGTGCTCCCTCATGAACTAGGTGTGTTGACCAACCCTAGTTGAGATAATGGTGTATCRTGGAAGTTTGTCCAATTGGGGAATGCATTTCCCTGGTTCCCATTCACGATATGACTTTGGATGAGACATGCTCGACTCAACTTCAATTTCTTTACTAAACCCATGTTCCTTGGATAAGATTTGATCTCACAAGTAAGGTGGTGKCTCAAARGCAAGTCACTTTGCCTGCAATCCTTTTGTTTCATTGGTGGCAACATTCCGGTAAGAGGGGTCGCCCCCCGCCCTTCTGGGTTCATCTTGTGCAGTTAGTGGCATCYGCATGGTGCAACACAACTACCTTTGGTGTGGTAGTTCCTTCTCAAAGGGTCGACGCATACATGACACARTTTTCTCTAGGGTTTTTATTTATATTCATTAGTGATGTTGAATTATGAAAGTTTTTRCAGCAGTAAAATGTGTTTAAGTTTAAAAAATTCATAATGTTTTTAGTGGACATTATATTCGTCTTCAATGGATTACTTATTTTAATATTATAACTATTCCCTTAATGATGGGTGGAATGCCCATTAAAAAGTTGGAAAAGTTTCAAATTTAACACTCCTTACTTTTCCAAAAACTTCCACGATTATGACCAATTTTAAAATCTACACTTTCACAAAGTGAATTAAATGATTTTCAATACTTTTATTTTACATAAAATATTTATAAGATTTGGAAATATAAATATTATTTTGAAATTTATTTATGCATTATGAAAAAATATAATATAACCATAATTAGGTTGTAATATAATTAGGATATAATATTTTTAATTAAATTGTTGAAAGTTTATGATAATTTATGGTAGTTATGCATGATTGAAAAGTGATATTTGTATTTTACGAGTTTTAACCTTTATGCATAAAAAAATTGTTATGAGTAATTTAAGTTTATTATCTTTTTTTCCATTAATATTGATTTTCTTATTTATAAAATATAATTATTTATTTATATATGGAATACAAAAATCTTGTATTAAAAATATTTAATTTTGAATCTAAATCATTTGTGTGTATGAATATATTAAAAAGTGGATAAATTAATTTTTTGCAATTAATTTATTTTACTCGAGTAAAATTTCATGTTAATTTATTCATTTTTCCAATTTTTTTATAACCTAGATTATTTTAACTAAAATCTTTGTTTCGATTTATTTTTATTTGATATTCTATACTTATAAAATAAATTAAATTCTATCTAAATAAAGTTCCATCAATTAAATAAAAACTATAACTTTTATAAAAGATATGTTGTAAACCACTTAACCATGGAAAATAATATGAGATCCGTCAAAGACAAAATTGACCCTTACAAAGGTAAAGGAATTTACAAAATAGAGTGCTCATGAGGAAAATGCTACATCGATGAAACTGGTCACTCCTTCCAGATTAGGATAAAAGAACATGGAGGTGACATTAAAAATGAACGCATCCGCACCTCTTCCCTAGCTTAACACTCCCTTAAAAAAGACACCATATCTGCCTAGAAGACACCAAAATCCTCCCCAAAGAAAATTATCTCTATAAATGGCATATTAGAGAAGCCATTGAAATCCATAAACATCCTAGCAACCTAAACAAAGATAGTGGGTTAGAACTAAGAGAAAACTAGCTCCCTTTGATTCATAATAAACAATAATAATCATTGATAAATACTATCTCATTATTAAGATTAACTCATTAAACCTAAGTTTATCAATAACCCCACCTAATTAGAAATCACCCTAATTTTATCAATAACCCCACCTAGTTAGAAATCACTCCCGAATATAAAACACTTTTTAAATTAAACATTCTCATTAAAGAATATTAAAAAGATTAGGAATAAAATTGCTCATAATCTTAAACAATAAAATTAAACTAACCTAGCTTATTAAGAACCTTTAATTATCTTTATACCTATAATTTATAAACATGGTTGATTATAACTAAGTTTTAAGCCTTAAATTAATATAAAAAAAAATAAGAAACATTAAGTCTTAATAACAATAATAAGCAAACCCTAAAATAACTTAATAATCTACATAATACCTAATAAATAAACCCTACTAATCAACATAATACCTACATTCTAGTTAATTAAAACTAAAATTAAAAAACATTGAATTAATAATAATTTTAAAATAAACTTTAAACCAAATAAAACAAAATCCTAATAATACTTAATGAGACTAATAAAGAAATTTACTAAATAACCTAGCCGACACTTAGATTTCACTTCAACTTTAGTATTTAAAATTAGCTCTTCTCATCATTTGGATCTAGGCTCAATGTCCTCAAGATGAATCCTGATTTGAATCTAGTCTATTGAAAAAATTGTGATCATTCCGATCTATCATGAAAACCCCAACCATAGAAATCTTATTAATAACATTATTCTATAATTAATTAATTACCTAGTCATATATGTAATCATATAACATAATTGTATAATGAAAAAATTAAGATTTATATATTTTTTTATAGACTATATATATATATAGATGTCTAGTCTTGGCTAAATTATTGGGAAATCATGAAAGACATCATTTTACATAATACTATTAAGAATTCATCAAATCAAAATGTAGAAAATGTGGTGTATAAAGCTTTAGAGGAAAAAAGAAAATTAAGGTATTACAAGAATGTACTCAACTCTAATGTAGAAGATCAAAATGACATCTATGTTTTGACAAGTGTAAAGAAAAAAATAAACATTCCTAAGATAAGAATAAATTCTCAAATGGTAAAATGCCCTATGGGATGAAATAGAGTGACCTAATAAAGTTGAAGATAAAAGAATTTTTTGTTAGATTCCCAAGCCTATACTAAATTAGATCTCAATTTTAAAATATTTCTCACACTACCAACCTTCCTAATTTTTAAGTATTCTAAAAAATAGCAAGTAATCCTTTACCCTCTTAAGATCAGACTCTCTTAAGTTTTATAAACGAATTCAGTCTGATTAAATTATATTTCTATATATATAATTGATTGTTATGCAACTATAAATCCAATCTACATACACTTTGGGAAGATTCAAATACTATTTTCTTTCACACAATCCGTTGTAATTTAGCATAAAGAAAGGGATTTAATACTTTTTTTTCCATATAGGAAATGTCATTTATCAATAAATCAGTGACCCTTCATATCTTCTTACATAGCAGCAGCCTTATCATGCACTTTTCATTTATTTTCATTTATACAAAATCTGTGAGACAATGATCCGTAGAGTGGACTCTAATATATTTTGATCTGTACAGTGGACTTTAATATATTTTTCACGTGTAGAATGATCAATAAGACCCCACCCTTATCATGCAGTCTTCTTTTATACAAAATATGTGAGACAATGATCCGTAGAGTGGACTCTAATATTTTTTCACGTGTAAAATGATCAATAAGACCGCACCACTTTGAAGTATACCAAATTTTCACATCAAACAATGGTAGTGCCTTCCAAATTTTATTCCCAAACCCAATTTGTGAATAAACAATGGTAGTGCCTTCCAAATTTTATTCACAAACAAGGGAATCTGAGAGGAATTTGTATGTGGAATGGTGACAGATTTTTGCAACGAGTTAAAGCCAATGACCTGAGAGCACGGAAAGCCAACGACCTGAGTGCACAGAAATCTAATAGGAAGTCTAAACCCTAACGATCACCATTTCACTAAAGCGACGGACTTTTGCACAGCCTCAACCTTATCGTCTACTTCTTTGGAAAAACAGGTGACAGATTTTTGTGACCGTTTAAAGCCAATGACCTTAGAGCACGGAAATCTAAACCCTAACGACCACTCTTTCACYAAAGCGACGGGCTTTTCCACTGCCTCACCCTTATCGTCTCTCACGTTTCTTGCAAAGTGGATCGCTATTAATTGAAAATTTTGTCGCTAATCGAGTAAAGTCTGTTGCATATAATGACMTATAAGAAAACCTAACAATCAAGATATGGAATGGCCACCAAGTCCACAAACAAATCGAAAGATTGCATTACCACTCGCCAGGTACCTCGGTTGTCTCTTTGATTTGATCACAGGTATTGCCATAAATTTCTGGATTCACTGCGTCTTCAATCATGTTGTTGGATAGACCATTCGCCATGCATTATACATTTCTCGATTCACTGCGTTTTGAATCATATTGTCCACCTGTCGATAGGTAGTTATCAAAGCAGCTTGCTGTTATGACACAAGCTTTGTTGGGAATTTGGAGAAATTAATAAGAATTTGGAGAAATTAATAAAATAAAATGATATGATTACATCCTTTTAAATTAGTGTTTTGAGTTGCTTTCACTATTCCCATCTTCACATTTTCATTCAATGTTTTGGTCCAATTGCATTCGCCCTTCCCCTATCTGCATTCAATGTTACTATGATATTGCACGCAAAAAAATAGGCTAAACATTATCTCCATCTCTCTATCCGTTTTAAGTGGCATCTTGGTTGAAGGAAGAATAAATTCCTTATTCTGAGTCCGTTTTAAGTGGCATTGGTTGAAGGAAGATCTCTGACCGAGTCTTCAGTGAGATGCGTTTTCGTGGAGATCTAACATATTTCCATCAAATTTACATACTGAATGTGGAAAAAAGCTAAAAGACTAGTTAAAGTTATATCCGTTTATGATATTATTATCATATTCAGATAGAAATGTAAAAAAGGAAATGAGTTAAACCCCTACAAACAGTCAAATTTAATGGGCTTCTCACTTTTGAAATTCCAACCCTACTAGCAATTCCGTCAAATTTAATGGGCTTCTCACTTTTGAAATTCCAACCCTAGTAGCAATTGTGTAAAGAGATGCCACCAAAAAAATAATATAATATATTATTAAAATGAAAAAATATGTTACCTGAATCTTTAATTTGATAGTGTGAAAAAAATGTTAGGACTCTCAGGCCCAGCTAATCGTAATTGTCCATCACAAACAATTTTTGCACAAACAACCCTTTGTCACTTCGAAAATTCATGCCAGGAAGTTATGCCGAAGATCTCTCTTACTAACATAGCAAAGATCTGAGTAACCATGTTCTCAAACACCCACGTTGAACCTGCAGTAAAGTCCTTTTCAATTTAAATAAGACTTTCATAACTCTTTGTAAATTTGAAATCTGATTGAAGGTTAAAGTTGATAGTCATGTATGTCTCATAACACATCATATTGCCAAAGTATTCTACCCATATTATATTCTATGATATTTTTTTGATTTTTTAATAATTAAATACATAATATTTCTTTGATTTTTTAATAATAAAACACATCATATTGCCAAGTATTTTACCGAGATTCTACTCCATAATATTTTTTTTAATTTTTTAATAATAAAACTTAATATTTTTTAATAATAAAATTCAAGATATACTTTCATCTTCTTTAACATTGTAATTTTTATGAAATCATAAGTTAAATTTAGAGTTTAGAGGATTCGGAGTTGCAACACATAAACAACTTTGACATTGTAAGTAACAACCAAGTTTGTGTGAGATTTTTTCCATATGCCGTAACAATTTTTTGTTTTCACTTTTCTTATTTTTAACTTTAATGTTGAAATTTTGTTTTATTTTTTGTTGTTTTTTATTTTTATTTTTTACCTATTTAAATTTATTGGAAATATATATATTTAATACTAAAAGTATTACATTTTAATTATTTATATTATTTATATCAATGTACGAGTAAGTAGAGTAAGTAGGAAGGACTTGGGATGAGAGTGACATGGGGTTCTAGGAGGGACTTCAAGTCTTTGAGTAGTCCTAGAAGGCTCCAGCTGGGTGAGATGTCCGAGGGGTAGGATACAGGGATGATTCTGGTGATGAGATGGATGATGATCTCGGAATCCTCTTCCACTATGAGCTGGTAGATGTTATGATCAGTTGCTAACTTTACCTCTCTTAGTAGGCTCCATAGTTCTGCAACATTTTTAGTATTGAGTCCCAAATAATCTAGTGTGTAGTGTAGAATTTTCCCCTCACAGTTTCTTAGAATTGCTCAAAAGCCTGTTGGTTCTGGATTTCCCTTTGAAGCACCATCAAAGTTTAGTTTGAAAAAACATGGGGGAGGAGGGGACCAAGTTTATAGACTATGACCGATATCAGTATTGTGTGTATCCTTCTTTTTTGATCCATCGGTGAGATTTAGTTGCCGAGGATGTGACATTCCCCATGATTGAATTTAAGGTCCAATGCTCAGTTGTGATGAGGGGGGAAGTGGAGAAAAAAAATATTGTGTTTCTTTCTTTCCAAATTTTCCAAAGTGAAGCTTGGTATTAGCTTTCATATGCGGTTCAGAATTGGAATTTGGTAAGAGATTGAATCCCAATTTTCCATGGTGCTTATGATGTTGGCCCAATTTCTATTGGAGCGACGCATTAGTTGTGTTGTCATATCTAAGATGGATTCACTGTGGATGCAATGGTTTAGTAAGTGCTCCATTGTCTCTTCCTCATAGAGGGGGCGATTTGAAGGGCTTACAAATCCTAGTTTTTGAAGTTTGTCCCATGTCAATATGTGGTTTTGGGAAATTAGCGAGAGGAAGATCAATACTTTTAGCCATAAATTTGTGTTCTAGATCTTGCTCTATATGTTCTCCTTTGGTTTCCCTTGGTAATTTTCCTAGAGATGGTATGATTATTTGACTGAGAAGTTACCTTTTTGGGAATGGCCCCATCTGAGGATGTTTTGTCCTTCCCTAATATGGATTTTCTGCTAATTTACACAGTCCTTCTAGGTCTGTGGGTCCATTTCCACCTGAAGGTACAATTCATGGGGTTTAGTTTTCCACTTGCGTCACAGGTGTTGAAGAGCGTTTTCCTTCCATAGGTCCTTTATGTGTAGGGAATCCCTTGATTGCATTTGTTGATAAAGATGGTTGAGGTCTTCAATAAAGGTTAGAGGCGGTTGTTTCTTCCATGAGTCTTGCCAGAATAGGGATTGTTCTCTATTCCTAATCTCTCAAAAAACATGCTTCTGTATGAGTGTTCGATTCTTCCAAGTTGTGTTCCAGATATTTGATCCTTGAATCTGATCATTGAATCTAATTAGAAGTTCTTCTCTCGTGTTGGACGCGTATTTTCTTTTCCATATTCTTCCCCAAAGTTATGTGGGGTGCTTGAGCCAGCGCCACCAAATTTTTTCCCCCATTACTCAGTTGAGTTTTCTTGGATCTCGATTGAGTTTTTTTCCCCTAGTGATTTGGGCTTGCAGATTTTATCCCATCCAACCAATGCCCATTTTTGGTTCGGATGGTGTCCATGCCATAGGAAGCTACACTGGAGGTTCCCAATAGCTCTAATGATAGACTCGGAGGCTGTTAGAGCAGTGAAGAGGTAAGTTGGCAGAGATTGGAGAACAGACTTTAGAAGAACGAGGCGGGTTGCAAGATTAAGTGATCTAAAGGTCCAATTACTAAGGCTTTTGGAGATGGAGAGCAGTAGATTGTCCGAGGATATGTTACGTGTAGCCTCTCCTGTGAGGGGAACACCTAGATAATTGGACAGAAGGGAGCTCCAGAAGCAGGGAGATGTGGTTTTGAATTTCCACTAGGGTATTGAATAAGTATAGTTGTGACTTATCGAGGTTTAAGGAAGTTCATGAAGCTTCGACAAAGTCTGTGAGGATTGTTTTAAGATTATTAGCCTCCTGGGAAGTTGGTGTATTCATCAAAAGGGTACCATCAAAAAAATTGAATATGGAAGGGGGATGGATGGAGGTTGTGGAGAGGTAGGCCTTTGAGAGATCCTTGCTCAATCGAGGATTTGATGCAATTCCCCATACCTTCTGCCATTATGACAAACAAGAAGGGAGAGAGGGGATCCCCTTGTCGAATACTCTGAGAGGGAGAAAAGGGTTGGGAGGACACTTTGTTGACAAGGATAGAGAATAAGGATTAGGAAGTGAGTCGCATGATCTAGGCCACCCGAGAGATTATCAAAGCCAAAGGCTTCAAGGAGGGATCTCATGTATTTCCATCTTATTCTGTCAAAAGATTTGGAGAGGTCGAGCATGATGAGCATACCTGGGGTTCCTGTTGATTTCAAAAAATGAATGACCTCATGGACCAGGATAACACTATCCATGATTTTCCTTCCTTCCACATATCCATCTTTCTCTTTGGAGATGATGTAAGAAAAGATCATTTTCAATCACAGGGAAATGAACTTAGTGATGATTTTGTAGATAACATTGCAAAGTGCTATCGACCAACATTGCTTAGGGTCTGTTACCCTTTCTTCCTTTGGAATGAGAGTGAGGAAGGTGGCCTTGAAGGTCGAGAGAAATTTCCCCAAAGTTATTGATTCCTCAACTACTTGTCAGACTTATTCCCTGATCAACGACCAACAATAGTGGAAGAAGTTTGTCCTGAATTCGACTGGCCAAGCAGCTTTACCTACGGGCATATATTTGACTTCTTGATCCAATTCCTCTTGAGTGATTGGCATTGTCATGGATTCATTATGTTCTTATGTGACGAGGGAGGGGATGTGCCTAGTGATCTTGTGAATAGTGGGCATTATGTCTTTGATGGGTTTTGTTAGAAGATATTTGTAGTAGTTGGTCAATTCCTCTACTATGCTTGCATGGTCCCGGATGGGATTTCCCTGACTGCCTTCTAGTTGACTGATTTTGTTTATGTATCATCTATGCTATCGTCAATGCAACATGGATTTGTGGAAGAACTTGGTGTTATTTTCTCCTTCCTTAAGCCATTGTACTCTGGATTTCTTCCTCCAGAGTATGTATTCATGTTCCTGCCTCTCTTGTAGTTATGCTTTGAGCTTCTCCTCCTCCATCATTAAGGTTGTCGGTATGTCCCCAGTGATAAATATATTTTTCATTGTTTTGAGGCGTTGCTTAATTTCCTTCTTATTTTGTAGAATCTTACCAAATACATTCTTGTTCCATCTCTTTAGTTGTGCCTTAAAAAAATTTAACCTTTTTTGGAATTTGTACATGCAATTTCCATTATCTATTACTGCTTTCCCCCACCATAATTTTGAAATATTTTGAAAATCCGGGTGAGTGAGTCAGAACTTCTCAAATTTGAAGGGTTTGAGCTTGGACGTGGCTCCAATGTTGAGTATGTTGGCAATATTTTGGGAGAATGTTGGATTCGATGATTGGATCCTCCAGCAAAAGTGATTATGAGATGAGGAAACAATCCAATCTACTTGCCACATGATGATGCCCAAATCTGTGGTTGGACCAAGTGAAGATACGATTTCTAGTTTATATATCTAGTAAATTGAGTTTATCTATGAGGGTTCAGAACTTACCACTGTCTTGGTCTAGCTTCTTCGTCCCTCCTATCTGTTTCTCCAGCATTAGGATGATATTGAAGTCACCACCAATCAACCAACTCTGTGAACCCAACATCGTCTTGATAGTGGCTATTCTTCCTATGAAAAAATCTTTGTTTTGTGCACTTTGAGGACCGTAAGAATTTGTAATCATACCTTATTTGGTAGACCCTATTACTCTAAAGTGAGTTGTAAGTGTTCCCATCGTGGAAAAGGGTTGGTCTATCATGACTATGGCACGGTTCCACAAGATTTCTAGGCCCCCCATAGCCCCACTTGAGTTAGTATGAATGGAGTTACAAGCCCTCCAACAATTCCATAATATGTCCTCAACTTCTTCCATGACAGATTTCGTTTCCTGTAAAAGGAGAATGTCTATATTCTTAACATGAATGTTGGATTGAAGATTCCTTTGTTTGGATCTTCCATTAATCCATCTTATATTCCATGTTATGATCTTCATCATGATGATTTATGAGGTGGA
Organism: Picea engelmannii; assembly: GCA_009831015.1. NCBI lineage: Eukaryota > Viridiplantae > Streptophyta > Pinopsida > Pinales > Pinaceae > Picea > Picea engelmannii. The sequence continues at coordinate 849,183 of ML777014.1, read as the reverse complement.
TGGAGATACCCTTCCATGAGTCTTTGGATCTTCTGTGACTTGAGCATATAGTTCCATACCTCCTTAATGAGTTGATGTGCAGATTTGTGGCCTCGTAGCTTTCTTTCACAGGAGGTATGTTTGAGCTCAGTGGTCGGGTCTAGGGAGATCTCTAATCTTGAGGTGGATCGTAGAATCGATAAAAAAATTATGCACCTTTCTCAGTTGTTCCACTGGGATGGTTTGAAATTCCTTTTTGTTTAATTCCTCCTCCATTTTTTCTAGATCTATATCCATCATATCTTATTCATCAAGCTGCATTGAAGTGTCCCCCCCCCCTCCTCTATCTTGTCCACATTATGTTGGGCTCCTGGGCTTGTTTATTGATTGTTTTCTTTTCTTGGTTTCGTTTGATGCTTGGCTTTTCCCTTTTCATTTTCATGGTTTTATTTTTTGTGTAGATTTTTTACCTCCTCTTCCTTCAAGATTTGATTAATAATGTCGAAGGAGTTTTTGGTGGGGATATTGTGAGTGATTTCTTGATTTTTTTCTATGGTGATGTATTTTCCTGCCTGTGACTTTAGTATAACCTTCCTTTTTCTTTCCCTCTACTACTTTTGGGTTCTGGAAAGTCAGGGGATAGTCACAGAAGAGGTGATCGTGCTCATGGCACTTTCTACAGTGGAAAGGAATGTGCTCATAGTCCATAATTTCATTCCAATCCTCATCGTGATATTCTAGGGTTATTGATCCTAGTAGAGCCTTCGATATGTCCATGTAGATGCATATTCGAGCATATAAAGTGTATTTCCTCTGCTTTGTGGCTTTAGAAGATTTCACATATCTTCCCACAGTGTTCCCTATTCACGTGAGGATTTCCTCCAACCAGAAATCTCGCAGTAGGGAATATAATCTTATCCATATTGGTTCCATTATGAGGTCTTCTTTCTCTTGGCTGAAATGGTCTGTCCAGAATCTGAGGAATATCCCAACAGAGTTTTAGAAGTATGGCCCATTATCAAAAACCATATCCTTATCTTTCAAACTATAGAGGATGATCGTGAAAAACCCCTTAGAGATGAGTTTCACTTCACAATATCCCTTGGGGTTCCACCAATCTTTGATTCGTCTCATGAGGTCTCTTTCGGAAGGCCATAGTCCTAGAAAATTTCCAATGAGAGCGTTCTCCCTCATGAACTGGGTGTGTTCACCAACCTTCGTTGAGTTAATGGTGTACCATGGTGGTTTGTTTGATTGGGGAATTCATTTCCCTAGTTCCCATCCACAAGATCCCTTTGGATGAGACATGCTCGGCTCAACTTCCATTTCTTTACTAAACCCATGTTCATTGGCTAAGATTTGATCTTGCAAGTGATGAGACAGCTCAAAGGCAGGTCTCTTCACCCACAATCCTTCCTTTTTGTTGGTGGTGACATTCTGGTAAGAAGGGGGTTTCCACCCTGCTTCTGGGTTCATCTTATGCAGTCAGTGGCATCGTCCTCATGCAACACGACTACCTTTGGTGCATAAATTCCATCTATAGGGGGTTCAATGCATACAAGATAGGGTTTTCGCTAGGTTTTTTTATTTATATTCATTAGTGATGTTCAATTGTGAATTCTTTTGCAGCATTAAAATGTGTTTAAGTTCGAAACATTCTGAATGTTTCGAGTGAACACTATATTTGTCTTCAAAGGATTAGTTATTTTAATATTATAACTATTCCCTTAATGATGGGTGGAATGCCCACTGAAAAATTCGGAAGTTTTCAAAGTTAACAATCATTACTTTTACAAAAACTTCTACATTTATGAGCAATTTTAAAATCTACACTTTCACAAAGTGAATTAGATGATTTTCAAGAATTTTATTTTACATAAAATATTTATAAGATTTGGAAATATAAATATTATTTTGAAATTTGCTTATGCTTTATGAAATAATATAATATAACCATAATTAGGTTGTAATATAATTAGGATATAATCTTTTTAATTAAATAGTTGAAGTTTATGATAATTTATGGTAGTTATGCATGATTGAAAAGACAGATTTGTATTTTACTGGTTTTAACCTTTATGCATAAAAATTTGTAAAAAATTACAATTTTTATTTAAGTAATTTAAAACTATTAAGAATAATTTCAATTGATTATTTTGTTTCATTAATATTATTTTTTTTTTTATAAAATATGATTATTTATTTATCTAGAGAATACGCAAATATTCTATTAAAAAAAATAGTTTTGAATTTAAATTATTTATGTATGTATATATTAAAAAGTAGATAAACTAATTTTTTGAAATTAATTTATTTTATGAAGTAAAATTCCATGTTAATTTATTATTTTTCCAATTTTTTTATAATTTAGATGATCTTAATTAAAATATTTGTTTTGATTAATTTTTCTTTGATATTCTAGACTCTTAAAATAAACTAAAATCCATAATCCATAATAAAGTTCCATTGATTAAATAAAAACTATAACTTTTATCAAAAATCTAGGTTATAAATCATTTAACTATTTTTAAAATAAGATTATTTTATAATTAATTAATTATATGATCATATGTAATCATATAACATAATTGAACTATAACTTTTATCAAAAATCTAGGTTATAAATCATTTAACTATTTTTAAAATAAGATTATTTTATAATTAATTAATTATATGATCATATGTAATCATATAACATAATTGTATCATG
>ML777014.1:831766-842767 GCA_009831015.1 Picea engelmannii | reverse complement strand
AAAAAGTGGATGAATCCATAAAACTTTCATGCAGATCATTTTTAAGCTCTCCATCTAGAACTTAATAAACCCCTCCATCCATGAGACATATGCTTTCAAAACCTCAATTAAGGTATCACAGTATATAACCTTGATGAAGGGTTTAATTTTCGATCAAGCTATTAGCTCAATTAAGGGCACAATCTCAATCAAACTCTTTTATATAAACAAAAACAAGTCCATAAAGACCTTTTTCACCATTTTACATATTGTAAACTATTTAAATATATCATGCCAACTTTGATGCTTATCCAACATTTGACCACCTACCTCCCCAACCTAGAGACCCAAGAGGTAGGAAATTTTCTTTTAAATAAGATATAAAAATTATTTAATTTAAATTTAAATTCAACAACATTTATACTTGGAGAATTTTTTATTTTTTCTTTAAAATGTATCAACCAACAATGTTTATGGTGTTGATTTTATTTACAATCATGTATTAGAAGAGAAGAAAAAATCCAAGAATTTTTTTCAATCCTCTAGTAACATAGAGAAACTTCAAAACAATTGATTGATATATGGTTGAAAATAAAATTGACAATGTTTTCAATTTATTTAGTTTCGAATAATCAACTAATATATCTTTTTCCCAAACATATGTTGGCAAGCAAAATTATGTTAATTTTTTTTTCAATCCTTTGATAACACAGAAAGGATTGAAAACTATTGAACCCTATTTCCATTCCAATCTAGCACCTATAAAACACTACAACACACATGTTACTAAGCGAAGATATGGAATAGAAACATCAAAACAAACTTCCCTACCAATGACCATCAATTATACATGCATAAAACCCAATACTCAAATTGTTTCTCACCACTATTCACATAATATGTCACTTACCTAGGAAAAGAAATGGCAACTATATAATATCATAGTGATTGAAACAATAGCAATCAAGACATTGACCGAGACACACTAACTCAGACGTTGAGAAAGAGAACAATGGATTGGACCCTTCATGTGATGTACCTATAGAGGATAATATGGGGTACCCAAGGAGGTAACCAAGGGGATAATGAATGTAATGTTTCCATAATCATGGAATAGTCTCACTTGGTAGTTTATGGGTATTAAATAGGCCCACTAGAGAGTTAAAAGGAAATAATATAATAATAAGAGGTGTTTGGCATAGACCCCTACGAATATTCATGAGAAAGTATAAATATACATTAGCATCATTCTATTGAGATATGTTAGATGTTGGATTATTATTTTGTAGCAAGTGTGGCTTGTGGATATTCCTTCCATAAGGAGTAATTGATGATGTTACCCTACCTTAAGGGTTCATTTTTCTATATCTGTGTTCTTTATGGTGAATGTTTTGGTACCTTTGAAGTTTAAGGATTTATTTATGAAGTTTAAAGATTTATTATCTCTTATATCTATCAAGATTTACAATCTCTTATCCCTATCAAGGTTTACTACATGTGGTGTCATATCTCTTTCTTGGGCACAAAGTGGGAGATTTTGTTTTCATTTTTCACATTTTTTAATAAAAAGAAAAGGATGGAAGAATTAAAGTTGATTTATGAAATTTTTTTCGTATAATATGAAGAAACCAATTATACATATAATTTTATATCTAAAAAACACTTGATTTTAAAAAAAATGTCCAAATTGTAGTCAAGGAAGTTGATTTTATTTTTTTGTAAATAAAAGAGGAAATATATTACCTTAAAAGCATCAAAACAATACAATGTTCATTACTTGCCACCTGTTCTACCACAACAGGGAAACGAGAACATGTGGCTTGCAGAAAAACATAAATTCTAAAATTTAACGTGGCAAGTGTCCCAAAACACATATGGTGTGGCTGGTATCATGCACCATAAAATGTATCTACCATGGCTATTGCCATACACCAGATAATTTAACAAAAATGAAAAAATACTAAGTTGGTTCTTGATATGCAAAAAGAGAGAGAAGCTAGAAGTTTGACAAACCTGGGCATCCATCAGTGTTGTAGGTGAAGGAAAACCTTTGTCCGTAGGTTGAACAACGTTTTTTATCTGATACATTCGATAGGGAGTCGAAGAGGAGGTCCATGCATCGACTGAGGATTCTTTTATTATGAATTTAGTCATCGAGACTCTGTCGCATATCAAATATCATCTAAAGGTGGTCGTCCAAAAACCGATGAGGAGTGAGCAGAGGCTGCTCAATTTTCCCCTCTGTGTCCTTGTGAGGAGTTTTGTCTGCATCAAAAACTATTGGTGGAATTTATTCCATTACCAACCCAAGGGTTGTGTTCTAGGCTATCTAATCTTTCAATCATCTCTAAGGAATTTTCTCCTCCACCATGCAACCAGCTTGCTTTGAAGGCCGAGCCTCAAGTCTAGTGATGATGAAAGGCTCAGGAAGGGCTTCCAAAGGCTACATCTTGAGAGGAGGAATTTATTCCTCCATAGGGAAACTTACAAGATCAAGCATGGTATTAGAGATGGATGGAGGCGAGTGCGGGGCATTAAGGGAAGGTGGAGGAAAATCAAGCCAGTTTTGGCCAATGCTGGGAGAGCTATTGGTTGGTGGGGAGGGTTGTGAGGGATCCTAGTAGTTGCGTCGAGCAATGAAGCTATAATATTGAGGCTGTGTTTTTTGTTTTCCACACTCTTTGGGAATGGTGGAAAAATTATAGCACATAATGGGGCATGGAAGTGAAATAGAGCTCTGGTCCAGAGAAAACCAGGCTAGAGGTACAATGCTTGTGAAATGGAAATTGAGGAAGGTGACCAGGAGAGGTATGGAAACCACTCGAGAGTTCCCACAACAGGAAGGCGTGGAAAACAGAAAGAACTAGATAGTCGATTGAAAATAAAGAATGACAAAATGCCCAAGGGATCTTACCTTCATATAGGTCGGCGAACTGATTGTGAGGAGTGCAATGAAAGAAGATGTGACACCAACCCGAGGTCTAGTACCTACTCCATTACTCCAGTTATGGTTTGTATGAGGAGCCATTAAATTCCCTATGGTGAATGCATGCATTACCATAACTGTTGCGCAAGAGACCATCATTCAAATGGGTTCAAATTTTGGCTGGGGGATAGGGGTAATAACTCCCATAGATTCATGTGTTCCAACATTCTCAATCTATCCATCTATGACCCCATCCAGGGAATAAGGAAGTTGATTTTAAAATAACCCTTTTTAGGGTTTTTTCTTGTGACAATTGCACAATTTAATATTAGATATCATTTGATAGAGTGTGCATATTTCATCCAAACCACCACTGGTATATCCAAAATAGCAATTGAGGTCATAATATCCAATCACACAAGTATAGTAAAAGTTATGACGATTTTAAATTAATCACCTTAAACCTTATTTGAACAAAGGAACTCCATTGAAAAGTAAATGATTTTCCTTAAAACCCTAGTTATATTTTTGGGTTTTCACAAGCAATATGGTCCTAGTATTGAACAATAGACAAACGAGATAGATTCCTCATTGGGAATGTTTTTGAAAATATCTCTTTCTCTTCAATTAAGAGGTGATGTAACCATCTAGTAGAATTTTCTTAAATATGAAAATATGAACGTACTTTCAAATGAATAATATGAAAATATATTTTTGAATAGGTGGTCTCATATTGAGAAGATGGATAAAGAGATCACCAAGGATTCATTTTCATGCACGACCTTCCTATTAAATTTTCATGGTTGTATTCAACATAAAAATATTATCTTTTCTATAAAAACTAGTAGCATGCATAATCTCATGAATGTTAACTTGGACAAAATATTGCAAGTTCCCACAAAGAATATTCAATGCACACAAGTTGAGGGTGAAAATGTTAAGATTTGTATAGATCTAAAGATTAGCATGGATAAATATGTGTTGCATTCAAATTTTCATGTTATAGATATGGATGATGTGGATATTGATTTGGGATGTCCTTGAATGGAATCAATTGGTATAGTTAAAATTAATGTGCAAAATAAGTTTTTAAAACTTTGGTACAAGAATAAGAAAATCACATTGCATGATATTTCTCTTAAACTAAACAAGAAGGGAAAGGAAGCTAAAGAAGTCCTCGCAAGGAAGCTAATTTCAATACCTATTGATATAATAGATGAATAGTCCAATATTGAGTTGAAAGTAGAGCCTACATAAGCACATGGAGAAAATACCCAGGAAGAGAATAAAAGGAATAAGAAGAAAAAGAGATAAGTGAATCAAAAGAACCACATGTTGAATAGTCAAAGAATGAAGATAAGGTTGTTGTAAATCACCACCCACACCAACTAGAAAAACAACAGTCATTGAGGCAAGGGAATGAGCATCAAAAAATTTACTATGGATCAACATGGAGCCAAGACAGAAACTAGTATGAAGGTACATGGAGGACTAAAAGAAATGCATGGATATATCAAACTAGTATAGAAAAGACATGGATTCGAAAGAGAAACTAGAATCAAGATCAAGGAGTAAAGGCCATAGTTGGACCCCATATCCAAATTTCACTACGATGGATGGATGCTTATGCATGGTATCGGTTGACTACATTACTTATCATGTCATATTACATGGCTTCATTCCATGCTTCAGGGATGAAAAATGAAAAGGGGAATGGAATGAAATTTACCTAGAGAGGTACCAAAGGGGATAATGAATGCAATGTATCCATAATCATGGAATTGACACACTTGGTAGTTGATGGGTAATAAATAGGCCCACTAGGTAGTTAAAAGGAAATAATATAATAATAAGGGGTAGTTGGCATAGACCCATATCCATTTTTCTGGTATTAGGGTGCAAGAAATAGGCGCCTTACCTGGCTACCTCTATACTTGTATCAATTTTTATGGTGTTTGGGTGCAAGTAATCATTCAGGATGTTGTAGAGGAGGGATTATGGTGGACCCTGGATAGGTTCCTCCAATAATTTCTCCTCTACATGGTCCGAGATGATTACTTTCGCTCCAACACCAGCAAAAAGGATACAGGTAGGTTACTTCGGGAATTCTTCTTAGACGTAGTACATTGGAGTATGAGACCGCACTTTTCGCTGAGTCCTAGCAATGGAGAAGGATCGCTCCATATTATGCAGGTGTCTCTGCCTAGTTGCATGATTGTACCAGCCAGGGCCTCACCTGGGATTTTCTCTCTCTCTCTTGGCATGGTTGAGCTAGGGGGCTGAAGAGTCAACTGAATTGTAGCCGGGAGAACCCATTTTTATAAAACCTAATTGCTAGGTCAAGGGAGGTGACAAAGTGCAGAGATGAAGTATTCCAAGCCATGGATGAGTAGGGTATATATCCAAGGGGAAGAAATGAATCCAATGCATCCACCCATACTCAGCACCCATCTCCTGCCATTAATGCACAAGAACGCCATTAAACTGACGTGAGGGAGATGTCCTACCTTCCTCTGCAATTTATTAAGACTTCCCTCCATTCAAGACTGAGGTGAGGGATGGAGGTTGGCCATATTTATGGCTAAGTTAATGGGAGTGTTGTGTGGCCTCCTTCTACTACTTGTCACCCCATATGGGGTAGGATAATGTCTTCTGGAGAGGTCCAGAAAACAATCTAGTAGCATGGTTTGTTGAGAGGTTTGAGTGTTCCATTAGATCAATTCTTCCTTTGAGTACACTCACTCGTTGGCCAGAAAATATATAATTTTGTTAGAATCTCTTTTCACATGGGATGGGATAAGAGTGAGATGGGATTGTAGGAGGGAATTAAACTCTTCCAACAGTCCAAGTAGTGTCCATCTATGTGAGACGTTTGAGGGGTGGGAGCCATGGATGATTTCCCTTTGGAGCACCATCAAAGTTTAGTTTGACAAAACCCGTGTGTATCCTTCTTTCTCGATCCATCAGTGAGATTTATCTTCCAGGCCTGGAGGATGTGACATTCTGTAGGATTACATTTAAGGTCATCCTAGGTCAAATTCTCATCTTTGATCGTTTCCGAGATCATTTTTATGATTCTTGTCCACGTTGAGTGAGGGGGGGAATAAGTGGAGTGAAAAATTATTTTGTTTCTTTCTTTCCAAATTTGCTAAACTGTGAAGCTTGGTATTAGCTGTGAGATGTAGCCCAGAATTGGATTTTGGTAGGAGATTGGATACCAATTTTCCATGGTGCTTATGATGTTGGCCCGGTTTCTATTGGAGTGGTGCATTAGTTGTGTTGTTATATCCCACATGGCTTCACTGTGGCTAAAATGGTTTAGTAAGTGCTCCATTGTCTCTTCCTGTTGTTGATAGAGGGGGCGGATTGAAGGGCCTACAAACCATCAATTTTGAAGGTTTTCCCATGTGAGTATCCAATTTTGGGCAATTATCGAGAGGCAGATCAATAATTTTAGCCAGAACTTTGGATTCCAGATCTTGCTCCATATGTGCTCCTTCAGTTTTCCCTGGTAATTTTCCTAGAGATGGTATTCTTCTTTGACTGAGAAGTTACCTATTGGGGAATGGCCCCATCTCAGGATGTCTGGTCCTTCCGTGATGTGTATTTTCCATTGATTTTCACATTCCTTCTAGGTCTGCAGGTCAATTTCTGCCTGAATGTGTAATTCACGGGGTTCAGTTTTCCATATGGGACAGGGGTGTTGCAGAGCATTTTCCTTCCATAGGTCCTTTACATTTAGCGAATCCCTTCATTTCATTTGTTGATAAAGGGGTTTTAGGTATTCAATATATGTTAGAGGAGGTTGTTGTTGCCATGAGTCTTGCTAGAACATGGAGTGTTCTCCATTCCTAATCTCCCAAAAATCATGCTTATTTATGAGTGTTCGATTGTTCCAAGTTGTGTTCCATATATTTGATCCATGAATCTGATCATTGAATCTGATTATAAGTTCTTCACTGGTGTCAAGCGCGTATTTTATTTTCCAGATTCTTACGCAAAGTTTTGTTGCGTGCTTGAGGGAGCGACACCAAAAATTTTCCCCCATTACTCGGTTGATTTTTATTGGATCTATGAGGCCCAATTCCCCTAGATATTTGTGCCTCCAAATTTTATCCCATCGCACCAATGCCCATTTTTTGTTCATATGGTATCCATGTCATAGGAAGCTACCCTAGAGGTTCCTAATATTTTTGACAACATAATGGGGGGATAATACAATGGTGAAGAGGTTATGTGGCGGAGCTTGGAGAACATAATTTAGAAGAACCACATAGGTTGTAAGAGTAAGGGATCTAAAGGTCCAGTTACTGAGCCTGTTGGAGATGGAGAGTTGTAGACTGTCCCAGGAGATGTTACATGTAGTCGCTCCCATGAGGGGAACACCTAAATAATTGGATGAAAAAGATCTTTTGGGGATGCCCAGAAGCTGGGAGATGTGGTTTTGAATTTCCAATGGGGTATTGAATAAGTATAGCTACAACTTATTGAGGTTTAAGGTGGTTCCTGAAGCTTCAAAAACGTATGTGAGGATTGTTTTAAGATTATTAGCCTCATGGGAAGTTTTTGTATTCATCAGAAGGGTATCACAGACAAATTGACTATGGGAGGGGCTTGGGTGGAGGTTTTGGAGAGGTAGGCCTTTGAGAGAGCCCTCCTGAACCTAGGCTTTGATGTAGCTCCCTAGACCTTACACCATTATGTCAAATAGAAAGGGCGAGAGGGGATCCCCTTGTCGAATACCTCGAGAGGGAGAAAAGGGTTAGGAGGGAACTCTGTTCATAAGGATAGAGAAGAAGGATGAGGAAGTGAGCCACATGATCCAGGCCACCAAGAGATTATCAAATACAAAGGCTTCGAGGAGGGAGCTCATTTATTTCCATCTTATTCTATCAAAATCTTTGGAGAGGTCGAGATTGAGGAGCATACCTGGGGTTCTTCCTGATTTCAATGAATGAATGACATCATGGGCCAGGATAACACTATCCATGATTTTTCGTCCTTCCACATATCCAAATTTCTCTTTGGAGATGATGTAAGGAAAGATCGGTTTGGGTCATAGGGAAATGATCTTAGTGATGATTTTGTAGATAACATTGCAAAGTGCTATCGGTTGAAATTTCTTAGGATGCATTACCATTTCTTCCTTTGGAATGAGAGTGAGGAAGGTGGCATTAAAGGATGAGAGAACTTTCCCTGAAGCTCTTGATTCCTCAACTACATGCCATACCTCTTCCCTCATCAGCGACCAACAATAGTGGAAGAAGTTTGTTGTGAATCCTTCCGTCCCAAGAGATTTACCTTGGGTCATCTCTTTGACTGCTTGATCCACTTCTTCTTGAGTGATTGGAATTGTCAAGGATTCATTATGTTCTTGTGTGACCAGGGAGGGGATGTGCCTAGTGATATTGTGAATAGAAGGAATTATGTATTTGATGGGTTATTTTAGAATATCTTTGTAGTGGTTGGTCAATTCCTCTGCTATGCTTGCATGGTATTGGATGGGGTTTCCCTAAATGTCTTGTAGTTGAGTGATTATGTTTATGTATCGTCTATGCACCATGGATTTGTGGATGAACTTGGTGTTCATTTCACCTTCTGTAAGCCATTGTACTATGGATTTCTACCTCCAGAGTATATCTTCGCGTTACTACCTCTCTTCCAATTATTCTCTAAGCTTATCCTCCTCCATCATTAAGGATTTCATTATGTCCCCAGTGATAAATATCTTTTGAATTGTCTCTAGCCATTGCTCAATTTCGTGCTTCCTTTGTAGAATGTTCCCAAGTAAATTCTTATTCCATCTCTTTATTTGTGCCTTCAATTTTTTTAACCTTTGCTGGAATTTGTACATGCAAGTGCCATGATCTATTTCTTCTTTCTCCCACCATAATTTTGAAATATTTTGAAAGTTCAGGTGAGTGAGCCAGAACTTCTCAAATATGAAGGGTTTGAGCTTGCGCATGGCTCTAGTGTCAATATAGAGCGAGACTGGCCATGATCCTAGACATCTTTTGGGAGTATATTGGCTTCGATCATCAGAATCTCCAGCAGAAGTGATTCTGATATAAGGAAACAATCCAATATACTTGCCACATGTTGATGCCCAGATGTATTGTTAGACTGGGTGAAGATACCATTTCTAATTTCGATATCTATTAAATTGAGTTGATCTATGAGGGTTCAGAACTTATCACTTTCTTGGTCTAGCCACTTGGTCCCTCCTATCTTTTCCTCTAGCGTTAGAATGATATTGAATTCAAAACCAATCAACCAGTTTTGTGAACCTAGTAGCATCTTAATAGTGGTTATTCATCCCATGAACAGATCTTCGTCATGTGCACTTTCAAGCCCATAAGAATTTGTAATCATACCTTCTTTGGTAGAACCTATTACTTTGAAGTGAGTCGTAAGTATTCCCATCGTGGAAAAGGGTTTGTCTCTGATGATTTTGGTTGGGTTCAACAAGATTTGTAGGCCCCCCGCAACCCCATTTGAGTCAATATGAATGGAGTTACAGACCCTCCAACAGCGCCGAAAAATTTCCTCAACTTCTTCCCTGAAACATTTTGTTTCCTGTAAAAGGAGAATGTTTGGATTCTCCACACGAATGTTGTCTTGATGATTACTTTGCTTGGATATTCCATTTATCCCTCTTATATTCCATGTTATTATCTTCATCAAGATGATTTATGAGGTGGATGGAGATACCCTTTTGTGAATCTCTAGATCTTCCCTAAGTAGAGCATGTATTTCCATACCTCCTTAATGAGTTGATGTGTGGATTTTCATCCTTTTTGCTTGATTTCATGGGAGTTAAGTTTGATCTTAGTGGTCAGGTCTAAGGATATCCCTAATCTTGAGGTGGATCCTGCAGTAGAATAGATAAAATATTTATGCATGTTTCTGAGTTGTTCCACTAGGATGGTTTGTAATTCCTTTATGTTAAAGGCCTCCTCTAGTTTTTCTAGTTCTATATCCACCAAATCTTGTTCATCGAGTTGCATTGAAGTGTCCCCCCCTCCTCTGACTTGTCCACATTTTGTCGGGATGTTGGGCTTGTTTTCTTTGCTTGGTTCTGTTTTATGCTTGGTTTTTCCCTTTTCCATGTCCTGGTTGTCTTTTGTGGATTTCCTACCTTCTCTTCCTCTGGGAGTTGATTAAGAATTTCGAAGGAGGTTTTGGTGGGGATCATCTAGGTTCTTTATTGAGTTTTTTTTTTCTGTGGGGGTGTCTTTTATTTTTTGTTAGCGTCGTATAACCTTCCTTTTTCTTCCCCTCTCCTACTTTTGGGTTATGTACATTCACGGGACAATCACAAAAGAGGTCATTGTGCTCATGGCACTTTCTACAGTGGAAAGGAATGTGCTCATAGTCCATCATTTCATTCCAATCATCATCCAGATATTCTAGGGATATTGGTCCTCGTAGAGCCTTCGATATATCCATGTAGACGCATATTTGAGCATAGGAAGTGTATTTCCTCTACTTTGTGGCTTCAAAATATTTCACATATCTTCCGAGAGTGTTCCCTATTCCCATGAGGATTTCCTCCAACCAAAACTCCTACGGTAGGGAATATAATCATATCCCGGTGCCAATATGAATTCTTCTTTCTCTAGGATGAAACAATCTATCCAGAATCTAAGGAATATCCCAGGAGAGTTGTAGAAGTATGGCTCATTACAAAAAATCATATCCTTATCTTCCAAACTATAGAGTATGATCGTGAAAAACCCCTTAGCATTGAGTTGCACTTCATAGTCTCCCTTGGGGTTCCACCAGTCTTTGATCCATATCATGACGTCTCTTTCGGAAGGCCATAAGCCTAGAAACTTTCCAATGAGAGTTTTTTCCCTCATTAACTAGGTGTGTTGAACAACCCTTGTTGAGCTAATGGTGTATTGTGGCAGTTTGTCCAATTATGGAATGAATTTCCCTAGTTCCCATTCATGAGATGAATTTGGATGAGACTTGCTCGGTTCAACTTCCATTTCTTTACTAAACCCTTGTTCCTTGGCTAAGATTTGATCTCGCAAGTAAGGCGGTGGCTCAAAGGCAAGTCTCTTTGCTTGTAATCCTTCCATGTCATTGGC
>ML777014.1:751865-811317 GCA_009831015.1 Picea engelmannii | reverse complement strand
AAAAAGTGGATGAATCCATAAAACTTTCATGCAGATCATTTTTAAGCTCTCCATCTAGAACTTAATAAACCCCTCCATCCATGAGACATATGCTTTCAAAACCTCAATTAAGGTATCACAGTATATAACCTTGATGAAGGGTTTAATTTTCGATCAAGCTATTAGCTCAATTAAGGGCACAATCTCAATCAAACTCTTTTATATAAACAAAAACAAGTCCATAAAGACCTTTTTCACCATTTTACATATTGTAAACTATTTAAATATATCATGCCAACTTTGATGCTTATCCAACATTTGACCACCTACCTCCCCAACCTAGAGACCCAAGAGGTAGGAAATTTTCTTTTAAATAAGATATAAAAATTATTTAATTTAAATTTAAATTCAACAACATTTATACTTGGAGAATTTTTTATTTTTTCTTTAAAATGTATCAACCAACAATGTTTATGGTGTTGATTTTATTTACAATCATGTATTAGAAGAGAAGAAAAAATCCAAGAATTTTTTTCAATCCTCTAGTAACATAGAGAAACTTCAAAACAATTGATTGATATATGGTTGAAAATAAAATTGACAATGTTTTCAATTTATTTAGTTTCGAATAATCAACTAATATATCTTTTTCCCAAACATATGTTGGCAAGCAAAATTATGTTAATTTTTTTTTCAATCCTTTGATAACACAGAAAGGATTGAAAACTATTGAACCCTATTTCCATTCCAATCTAGCACCTATAAAACACTACAACACACATGTTACTAAGCGAAGATATGGAATAGAAACATCAAAACAAACTTCCCTACCAATGACCATCAATTATACATGCATAAAACCCAATACTCAAATTGTTTCTCACCACTATTCACATAATATGTCACTTACCTAGGAAAAGAAATGGCAACTATATAATATCATAGTGATTGAAACAATAGCAATCAAGACATTGACCGAGACACACTAACTCAGACGTTGAGAAAGAGAACAATGGATTGGACCCTTCATGTGATGTACCTATAGAGGATAATATGGGGTACCCAAGGAGGTAACCAAGGGGATAATGAATGTAATGTTTCCATAATCATGGAATAGTCTCACTTGGTAGTTTATGGGTATTAAATAGGCCCACTAGAGAGTTAAAAGGAAATAATATAATAATAAGAGGTGTTTGGCATAGACCCCTACGAATATTCATGAGAAAGTATAAATATACATTAGCATCATTCTATTGAGATATGTTAGATGTTGGATTATTATTTTGTAGCAAGTGTGGCTTGTGGATATTCCTTCCATAAGGAGTAATTGATGATGTTACCCTACCTTAAGGGTTCATTTTTCTATATCTGTGTTCTTTATGGTGAATGTTTTGGTACCTTTGAAGTTTAAGGATTTGTTTATGAAGTTTAAAGATTTATTATCTCTTATATCTATCAAGATTTACAATCTCTTATCCCTATCAAGGTTTACTACATGTGGTGTCATATCTCTTTCTTGGGCACAAAGTGGGAGATTTTGTTTTATTTTTTCACATTTTTTAATAAAAAGAAAAGGATGGAAGAATTCAAGTCGATTTATGAAAAATTTTGCGTATAATATGAAGAAACCAATTATACATATAATTTTATATCTAAAAAACACTTGATTTAAAAAAAAAATGTCCAAATTATAGTCAAGGAAGTTGATTTTATTTTTTTGTAAATAAAAGAGGAAATATATTACCTTAAAAGCATCAAAACAGTACAATGTTCATTACTTGCCACCTGTTCTGCCACAACAGGGAAACCAAAACATGTGGCTTGCAGAAAAACATAAATTCTAAAATTTAACGTGACAAGTGTCCCAAAACACATATGGCGTGGCTGGTATCATGCACCAGAAAATGTATCTACCATGGCTATTGCCATACACCAGATAATTTAACAAAAATGAAAAAATACTAAGCTGGTTCTTGATATGCAAAAAGAGAGAGAAGCTAGAAGTTTGACAAAACTGGGCATCCGTCGGTGTTGTAGGTGAAGGAAAACCTTTGTCCGCAGGTTGAACAACGTTTTTTTATCTAATGAATTCGATAGGGAGTCGAAGAGGAGGTCCATGCATCGACTGAGGATTCATTTATTATGAATTTAGTCCTCGAAACGCTGTCGCATATCAAATATCATCTAAAGGTGGTCGTCCAAAAAACAATGAGGAGTGAGCAGAGGCTGCTCAATTTTCCCCTCTGTGTCCTCATGAGGATTTTTGTCTGCATCAAAAACTATTGGTGGAATTTATTCCATGACCAACCCAAGGGTTGTGTTCTAGGCTATCTAATCTTTCAATCAGCTCTGAGGAATTTCTTCCTCCACCATGCAACCAACTTTCTTTGAAGGCCGAGCCTGAGTTCTAGTGATGATGAAAGGATGAGGAAGGGCTTCCAAAGGCTACATCTCGAGAGGAGGAATTTATTCCTCCATAGGGAAACTTACAGGATCAAGCATGGTATTAGAGATGGATGGAGGTGAGTGTGGGGCATTAAGGGAAGGTGGAGGAAAATCAAACCAGTTTTGGCCAATGCTGAGAGAGCTATTGGTTGGTGGGGAGGGTTGTGAGGGATCCTAGCGGTTGCGTCGAGCAATGAAGCTATAATATTGAGGCTGTGTTTTTTGTTTTCCATGCTCTCTCGGAATGGTGGAAAAATTACAGTAGAGAATGGGGCATGGAAGTGAAATAAAGCTCTGGTCCAGAGAAAACCAGGCTAGAGGTACAATGCTTGTGAAATGGAAATTGAGGAAGGTGACCAGGGGAGGTATGGAAACCAATGGAGAGTGCCCACAACAGGAAGGCATGGAAAACAGAAAGAACTAAATAGTCGACTGAAAATAGAGGATGACAAAATGCCCAAGGGATATTACCTTCATATAGATCGACGAACTGATTGTGAGGAGTGCAATGAAAGAAGAGGTGACACCAACCCAAGGTCTAGTACTTACTCCATTACTCCAGCTATGGTTTGTATGAGGAGCCATTAAATTCCCCGTGGTGAATGTGTGCATTAGCATAACTGTTGCGCAAGAGACCATCATTCAAATGGGTTCAAATTTTGGCTGGGGGATAGGGGTAATAACTCCCATAGATTCATGTGTTCCAACATTCTCGATCTATCCATCTATGACCCCATCTAGGGAATAAGGAAGTTGATTTTAAAATAACCCTTTTTAGGGTTTTTTCTTGTGACAATTTCACAATTTTAATATTAGATATTATTTGATAGAGTGTGTATATTTCATACAAACCACCACTGGTAGATCCAAATTATCAATTGAGGTCATAATATCCAATCACACGAGTATAGTAAAAGTTATGATCATTTTAAATTAATCACCTTAAACCTTATTTGCACAAAGGACCTCCATTGAAAAGTAAATGATTTTCCTTAAAACCCTAGTTCTATTTTTGGGTTTTCACAAGCAATATGGTCCTAGTATTGAACAATAGACAAAAGAGATAAATTCCTCATTGGGAATGTTTTAGAAAATATCTCTTTCTCTTCAATTAAGAGGTGATGTAACCATCTAGTAGAATTTTCTGAAATATGAAAATATGAACGTACTTTCAAATGAATAATATGAAAATATATTTTTGAATAGGTGGTCTCATATTGGGAAGATGGATAAAGAGATCACCAAGGATTCATTTTCATGCACAACCTTCCTATTAAATATTCATGGTTGTATTCAACATAAAAATATTATCTTTTCTATAAAAACTAGTAGCATGCATAATCTCATGAATGTTAACTTGGATAAAATATTGCAAGTTCCCACAAAGAATATTCAATGCACACAAGTCGAGGGTGAAAATGTTAAGATTTTTATAGATCTGAAGATTAGCATGGATAAATATGTGTTGCATTCAAATTTTCATGTTATAGATATCGAGGATGTGGATATTGATTTGGGATGTCCTTGAATGGACTCAATTGGTATAGTTAAAATTAATGTGCAAAATAATTTTTTAAAACTTTGGTACAAGAATAAGAAAATCACATTGCATGATATTTCTCTTAAACTAAGCAAGAAGGGAAAGGAAGCTAAAGAAGTCCTCGCAAGGAAGCTAATTTCAATACCTATTGATACAATAGATGAATAGTCCAATATTGAGTCAAAAGTAGAGCCTACATAAGCACATGGAGAAAATACCCAAGAAGAGAATAAAAGGAATAAGAAGAAAAAGAGATAAGTGAATCAAAAGAAACACATGTTGAATAGTCAAAGAATGAAGATAAGGTTGTTGTAAATCACCACCCACACCAACTAGAAAAACAACAGTCATTGAGGCAAGGGAATGAGCATCAAAAAATTTACTATGGATCAACATCGAGCCAAGACAGAAACTAGTATGAAGGTACATGGAGGACTAAAATCAATGCATGGATATATCAAACTAGTATAGAAAAGACATGGATTCCAAAGAGAAACTAGAATCAAGATCAAGGAGTAAAGGCCATAGTTGGACCCCATATCCACATTTCACTACGATGGATGGATGCTTATGCATGGTATCGGTTGACTACATTACTTATCATGTCATATTACATGGCTTCATTCCATGCTTCAGCGATGAAAAATGAAAAGGGGAATGGAATGGAATTTACCTAGAGAGGTACCAAAGGGGATAATGAATGCAATATATCCATAATCATTGAATTGATACACTTGGTAGTTGATGGGTAATAAATAGGCCCGCTAAGTAGTTAAAAGGAAATAATATAATAATAAGGCGTCGTTGGCATAGACCCATATCCATTTTTATGGTATTGGGGTGCAAGAAATAGGTGCCTTACATGGCTACCTCTGTACTTGTATCCATTTTTATGGTGTTTGGGTGCAAGTAATCATTTGGGATATTATAGAGGAGGGATTATGGTGGACCTTGGATAGGTTCCTCCAATAATTGCTCCTCTACATGGTCTGAGATGATTACTTGTGCTCCAACACCAGCAAAAAGGATATAGGTAGATTACTTCGGGAATTCCTCCTGGACGTAGAACATTGGAGGAGTATGAGGTTGTGTTTTTCACTGAGTCCTAGCAATGGAGAAGGATCGCTCCATATTATGCAGGTGTCTCTGCCTAGTTGCATGATTGTACCGGCCAAGGCCTCACCTGGGCTTTTCTCTCTCTCTCTCGACATGGTTGAGCTAGGGGGTTGAAGTGTCAATTGAATTGTAGCCAGGAGAACCAATTTTTATAAAACCTAATTTCTAGGTCGAGGGAGGTGACAAAGTGCAAAGATGAAGTATTCCAAGCCAAGGATGAGTAGGATATATATCAAAGGGGAATACATGACTACAATGCATCCACCCGTACTCAGCACCCACCTCCTGCCATTAATCCACAAGAATGCCATTAAATTGACGTGAGGGAGATGTCATACCTTCCTCTGCAATTTATTAAGATTTCCCTCCATTCAAGACTGAGGTGAGGGATGGAGGTTGGCCATATTTATGGCTGAGTTAATGGGAGTGTTGTGTGGCCTCCTTCTACTACTTGTCACCCCATATGGGGTAGGATAATCTCTTCTAGAGAGGTCTAGACAACAATCTAGTAGTATGGTTTGTTGAGAGGTTTGAGTGTTCCATTGGATCAATTCTTCCTTTGGGTACACTCACTCGTTGGCCAGAAAACATATAATTTTGTTAGCATCTCTTTTCACATGGGATGGGATAAGAGTGAGATGGGGTTGTAGGAGGGAATTAAAGTCTTCCAGCAGTCCAAGTAGTGTCCAGCTATGTGAGACGTTCGAGGGGTGGGAGCCATGGATGATTTCCCTTTGAAGCACCATCAAAGTTTAGTTTGACAAAACCCACGTGAATCCTTCTTTCTCGATCCATCAGTGATATTTAGCTTCCAGACCTAGAGGATGTGACATTCTGTAGGATTACATTTAAGGTCATCCTAGGTCAAATTCTCATCTTTGATCATTTCCGAGATCATTTTTATGATTCCTGTCCAAGTTGAGTGAGGGGGGGAATAAGTGGAGTGAAAAATTATTTTGTTTCTTTCTTTCCAAATTTGCTAAACTATGAAGCTTGGTATTAGTTGTGAGATGCAGCCCGGAATTGGATTTTGGTAGGAGATTGGATACCAATTTTTCATGGTGCTTATGATGTTGGCCCGGTTTCTATTGGAGTGGTGCATTAGTTGTGTTTCCATATCCCACATGGCTTCACTGTGGCTGAAATGGTTTAGTAAGTGATCCATTGTCTCTTCCCATTGTTGATAGAGGGGGCGGATTGAAGGGCCTACAAACCATCATTTTTTAAGGTTGTCCCATGTGAGTATCCAATTTTGGGCAATTATCCAGAGGAAGATCGATAATTTTAGCCAGAACTTTGGATTCCAGATCTTGCTCCATATGTGCTCCTTCGGTTTTCCCTGGTAATTTTCCTAGATATTGTATGCTTCTTTGACTGAGAAGTTACCTATTGGGGAATGGCCCCATCTCAGGATGTTTGGTCCTTCCATGATGTGGATTTTCCATTGATTTTCACATTCCTTCTAGGTCTGCAAGTCCATTTCCGCCAGATTGTGTAATTCACGGGGTTTAGTTTTCCATATGTGTCAGGGGTGTTGCGGAGCATTTTCCTTCCATAGGTCCTTTACATTTAGCGAATCCCTTCATTTCATTTGTTGATAAAGGGGTTTTAGGTCTTCAATAGATGTTAGAGGAGATTGTTGTTGCCATGAGTCTTGCTAGAACATGGAGTGTTCTCCATTCCTAATATCCCAAAAAGCATGCTTATGTATGAGTGTTCGATTGTTCCAAGTTGTGTTCCATATATTTGATCCATGAATCTGATCATTGAATCTGATTAGAAGTTCTTCTCTAGTGTTGAGCGCGTATTTTATTTTCCAGATTCTTACGCAAAGTTTTGCGGGGTGCTTGAGCAACACCAAATTTTTTCCCCCATTACTCGGTTGAGTTTTATTGGATCTATGAGGCCCAATTCCCCTAGATATTTGGGCCTCCAAATTTTATCCCATCCCACCAGTGCCCATTTTTTGTTCATATGGTATCCATGTCATAGGAAGCTACGCTGGAGGTTCCTGATATTTCTGACAACATAATGGGGGGATAATACAGTGGTGAAGAGGTAATGTGGCGGAGCTTGGAGAACATACTTTAGAAGAACCACATGGGCTGTAAGAGTAAGGAATCTAAAGGTCCAGTTACTAAGCCTGTTGGATATGGAGAGTAGTAGACTATCCCAGGAGATGTTATGTGTAGTCAATCCCATGAGGGGAACACCTAGATAAATGGACGAAACAAAGATTTTGTGGATGCACAGAAGCTGGGAGATGTGGTTTTGAATTTCCAATGGGGTATTGAATAAGTATAGCTACAACTTATTGAGGTTTAAGGTGGTTCCTGAAGCTTCAAAAACGTCTATGAGGATTGTTTTAAGATTATTAGCCTCCTGGGAAGTTGGTTTATTCATCAGAAGGGTATCATAGACAAATTGACTATGGGAGGGGCTTGGGTGGAGGTTTTGGAGAGGTAGGCCTTTGAGAGAGCCCTCTTGAACCGAGGCTTTGATGTAGCTCCCTAGACCTTCTTCCATTATGTCAAACAGGAAGGGGGAGAGGGGATACCCTTGTCAAATACCTCGAGAGGGAGAAAAGGGTTAGTAGGGAACTTCGTTCGTAAGGATAGAGAAGAAGGATGAGGAAGTGAGCCGCATGATCTAGGCCACCAAGAGATTATCAAATACAAAGGCTTTGAGGAGGGAGCTCATTTATTTCCATCTTATTCTATCAAAATCTTTAGAGAGGTAGAGCTTGAGGAGCATACCTGGGCTTCTTCCTGATTTCAACGAATGAATGACATCATGGGCCAGGATAACACTATCCATGATTTTTCGTCCTTCCACATATCCAAATTTCTCTTTGGAGATGATGTAAGGAAAGATCGGTTTGAGTCGTAGGGAAATGATCTTAGTGATGGTTTTGTAGATAACATTGCAAAGTGCTATTGATCAAAATTTATTAGGATGCATTACCATTTCTTCTTTTGGAATGAGAGGGAGGAAGGTGGCATTGAAGGCCGAGAGAACTTGCCCCGAAGCTCTTGATTCCTCAACTACATGCCAAACCTCTTCCCTAATCAGTGACCAACAATAGTGGAAGAAGTTTGTTGTGAATCCTTCTGGCCCAAGAGCTTTACCTTGGGTCATCTCTTTGATTTCTTGATCCACTTCTTATTGAGTGATTGGAATTGTACAGGAATTCATTATGTTCTTATGTGACCAGGGAGGGGATGTGCCTAGTGATATTGTGAATAGAAGGAACTATGTCTTTGATGGGTTATTTTAGAATATCTTTGTAGTAGTTGGTCAATTCCTCTGCTATGCTTGCATGGTCCTATATGGGGTTTCCCTAATTGTATTGTAGTTGAGTGATTATGTTTATGTATTGTCTATGCACCATGGATTTGTGGATGAACTTGGTGTTCATTTCACCTTCTGTAAGCCATTGTACTATGGATTTCTACCTCCAGAGTATTTCTTCTTATTCCTACCTCTCTTCCAATTCTTCTCTGAGCTTCTCCTCCTCCATCATTAAGGCTTTCATTATGTCCCCAGTGATAAATATCTTTTGGATTGTCTCTAGCTGTTTCTCAATTTTTTGCTTCCTTTGTAGAATGTTCCCAAGTAAATTCTTGTTCCATCTCTTTATTTGTGCCTTAAAGTTTTTTAACCTTTGCTGGAATTTGTACATGCAAGTGTCATGATCTATTTCTTCTTGCTCCCACCATAATTTTGAAATATTTTGAAAGTTTGGGTGAGTGAGCCAGAACTTCTCAAATATGAAGGGTTTGAGCTTGTGCATGGCTCTAGTGTCGATATAGAGAGAGACTGTCCATTGATCCTAGAAATATTTTGGGAGTATATTGGCTTCGATGATCAGATCCTCTAGCAGAAGTGATTCTGATATAAGGAAACAATCCAATATACTTTCCACATGTTGATGCCCAGATCTACTACTGGACTAGGTGAAGATACCATTACTAATTTTGATATCTATTAAATTGAGTTGATATATAAGGGTTCATAACTTACCACTTTCTTGGTCTAGCCACTTGGCCCCTCCTATCTTTTCCTCCAGCATTAGAATGATATTGAATTCAACACCAATCAACCAGTTTTGTGAACCTAGCAGCATCTTAATAGTGGCTATTCTTCCCATGAACAAATCTTTGTCATGTGCACTTTCAGGCCCATAAGAATTTGTAATCATACCTTCTTTGGTAGAACCTATTACTTTGAAGTGAGTCGTAAGTATTCCCATCATGGAAAAGGGTTTGTCTCTGATGATTTTGGTTGGGTTCCACAAGATTTGTAGGCCCCCCGCAACCCCATTTGAGTTGGTATGAATGGAGTTACAGACCCTCCAACAATGCCGAAAAATTTCCTCAACTTCTTCCCTGAAACATTTTGTTTCCTTTAAAAGGAGAATGTTTGGATTCTCAACATGAATGTTGTCTTGACGATTACTTTTCTTGGATATTCCATGTATCCCTCTTATATTCTATGTTATGATCTTCATCAAGATGATTTATGAGGTGGATAACCTTTCGTGAGTCTCTGGATCTTCCCTGAGTAGAGCATGTAGTTCCATACCTCCTTAATGAGTTGATGTGTGGATTTGCAGCCTTTTCGCTTGATTTCATGGGAGGTAAGTTTGAGCTTAGTGGTCAGGTCTAAGGTTATCCCTAATCTTGAGGTGGATCCTGCGGTAGAATAGATAAAATATTTATGCATGTTTATGAGTTGTTACACTGGGATGGTTTGTAGTTCCTTTATGTTAAAGGCCTCCTATATTTTTTCTAGTTCTATATCCGCCAAATCTTGTTCATCGAGTTGCATTGAAGTGTCCCCCCCTCCACTGACTTGTCCACATTATGTTGGGATGTTGGGCTTGTTTTCTTTGCTTGGTTCTGTTTTATGCTTGGTTTTTCCCTTTTCCATGTCCTGGTTGTATTTTGTGGATTTCCTACCTCCTCTTCCTCTGGAAGTTGATTAAGAATTTTGAAGGAGGTTTTGGTGGGGATCATCTAGGTTCTTTATTGAGTTTTTTTTCTGTGGGGGTGTCTTTTCTTTTTTGTTAGTGTAGTATAACCTTCCTTTTTCTTCCCCTCTCCTTCTTTTGGGTTATGGACATTCATGGGACAGTCAGAAAAGAGGTCATTATGCTCATGGAACTTTCTACAGTGGAAAGGAATGTGCTCATAGTCCATCATTTCATTCCAATCATCATCCAGATATTCTAGGGATATTGATCCTTGTAGAGCCTTCGATATGTCCATGTAGATGCATATATGAGTGTAGGAAGTGTATTTCCTCTACTTTGTGGCTTCAAAATATTTCACATATCTTCCAATAGTGTTCCCTATTCCCATGAGGATTTCCTCCAACCAGAACTCCTACGGTAGGGAATATAATCTTATCCCGGTGCCAATATGAATTCTTCTTTCTCTAGGATGAAACAATCTGTCCAGAATCTGAGGAATAACCTAGGGGAGTTGTAGAAGTATGGATCATTACAAAAAATCATATCCTTATCTTCCAAACTGTAGAGTATGATTGTGAAAAACCCCTTAGCATTGAGTTTCACTTCATAGTCTCCCTTGGGGTTCCACCATTCTTTGATCCATATCATCAGGTCTCTTTCGGAAGGCCATAAGCCTGGAAACTTTCCAATGAGAGTTTGCTCCCTAATGAACTAGGTGTGTTGACCAACCCTTGTTGAGCTAATGGTGTATATTGGCAGTTTGTCCAATTAGGGAATGAATTTCCCTGGTTCCCATTCATGAGATGAATTTGGATGAGACTTGCTCGGCTCAACTTCCATTTCTTTACTAAACCCTTCTTCCTTGGCTAAGATTTGATCTTGTAAGTAAGGTGGTGGCTCAAAGGAAAGTCGCTTTTCTCGTAATCCTTCCATGTCATTGGCGATGACATTTTGGTAAGAGGGGTCCCCCCCCTTCTCCCCACTTTTGGGTTCATCTTGTGCAGTTAGTGGTGTCTTCCTGGTGCAACACAACTACCTTTGGTGTGGTAGTTCCTTTTGCAGGGGGTTGACGCATACAGGACAAGGTTTTCTCTAGGGTTTTTATTTATATTTATTAGTGATGTTGAATTGTGAAAGATTTTGCAGCAGTAAAATGTGTTTAAGTTTAAAACATTCACAATGTTTCTAGTGGACACTATATTCGTCTTCAATAAATTAGTTATTTTAATATTATGACTATTCCCTTAATATGGATGAAATGCCCATTGAAAAGTTGGGAAGGTTTGAAACTTAACAATCATTACTTTTACAAAAACTTCCACGTTTATCACGAATTTTAAAATCTACACTTTCACAAAGTAAATTAAATGATTTTCAAGACTTTTATTTTACATAAAATATTTATAAGATTTGGAAATATAAATATTATTTTGAAATTTATTTATGCATTATGAAATAATATAATATAACCATAATTAGGTTATAATATAATTAGGATATAATATTTGTAATTAAATTGTTGAAAGTTTATGATAATTTATGGTAGTTATCCATGATTGAAAAGTGAGATTTGTATTTTACTGGTTTTAACCTTTATGCATAAAAATTTGTAGAAAATTACAAATTTTATTCAAGTAAATGCATAAAAATTTGTAGAAAATTACAAATTTTATCCATGATTGAAAAGTGAGATTTATATTTTACTCGTTTTAACCTTTATGCATAAAAATTCGTAGAAAATTACAAATTTTATTCAAGTAGTTAAAATTGTTATAAGTAATTTAAGTTTATTTTCTTATTTATAAAATATAATTATTTATTTATATATGAAATACAAAAATCTTCTATCAAATATATTATCTTTTAATCTAAATCATTTTTGTGTATAAATATATTAAAAAGTGGATAAATTAATTTTTTCTATGTTAATTTATTCATTTTTCCAAAGTTTTTATAATCTAGATTATCTTAACTAAAATCTTTGTTTTGATTTATTTTTATTTGATATTCTATACTCATAAAATAAACTAAATTCCATTTAAATAAAGTTCCATCAATTAAATAAAAACTATAACTTTTATCAAAAATATGCTATAAACCACTTGAAACTATAAAAAATAATATGAGATTCATCAAAGAAAAAATCAACCCTCACAAAGGTAAAAGAATCTACAAAATAGAGTGCTCACCTGAAAAATGCTACATCGGTGAAACTGGTTGACATTAAGAACGGTAAAATTGGTCGCAAATAAAAAAACATGGAGCTAACATTAAGGATCAATGCATAACACTCCCTTAAAACAAGACACCATATTCACCTAAAAGACACCAAAATCATCTCCAAAGAAAATCACCTCTTTAAATGGTGTATTAGAGAAGCCATTGAAATCCATAAACATCCTAGCAACCTCTCTCTTTGATTCATAATAAACAATAATAATCATTGATAAATACTATCTCATTATTATGATTAATTCATTAAACCTAAGTAGAAATCACTCACCAATATAAAACACTTTTTAAAATAAACATTCTCATTAAAGAATATTAAAAATATTAGGAATAAAATTGCTCATAATCTTAAACAATAAAATTAAACTAACCTAGCTCATAGCTTATTAAGAACCTTTAATTATCTTTATACCTATAATTTATAAACATAATTGATTATAACTAAGTTTCAAGCCTTAAATTAATAAAAAACTTTTTTAAAAACATTAAACCTTAATAACAATAATAAGAAAACCCTAAAATAACTTAATAATCTACATCCCCGGATGGGGTGATAAGAGCGGTGATAGAGCCACGTGGGCAGAGCCAAGACGCAAAGTTAATGCATCCACCAGCTCGCCTTGCCTCACACATTTGCCCCACATGACTCGCAGCAGGAGAGGCACACCGAAGAGACCCCTCGCGCAAGCGAAAGGTACTCTACAGCAGTGCACTAACACGCAGATATTAATGGAGCAGATTAATGCCCGGGATATGGCAAGTGTGGTGTTTATAGCGTACATTCTCCGGGTTGCAGCACCTATTAGCAATTTGGTTTGGAAGGCCTCCAACTCTCAGCCGCACCAGAGAAGAAGCAGCCTCCTTCCAGTCCCTCTCGCACAGCAACAGCATTCAGGAGCCACGCTCTTCCGGGACAATTGGACACACACAGGCGGCATTCAAATCTTCCATAGGGACTCCGCCATGCCTCGTATTCGAGGGAAACCGCGACGAGGTGCTGCCTGGTATGCAGCGGAGTCCAGGCGTAGACGAAAGAAGGATTTTGAGAGGGTGATGGCAATTGTTGCTCGGCGAAGGAGGACCAGATCGCGTTTGCCTCCTAAGGAGCGAGAGGAAGAGGTCAGCCCGCAAGCCAACCCGCCAAGCCATTCCAGGCACACCATGCTCGTGGCTTTGACTAGCCGGGACCCAAGCTCAAGCCTTGGCTCGCAGGGCATTAGACAACCCGCAGGTGATGAGCCAGGCCCCCCCACTTGCCATGTAGTAGAGGAGGCTCCTCCCGAGCCTTACTCCACTTGCTATGTAGTAGAGGAGGCTCCTCCCGAGCCTACCAAAGAAAACATTGAGGCAGAGCAGGAGTGCCATCAGCATAGGGCAAGGGTGGCAGACGCGGTCGTCAGTGAGGAGTCTAGGGAAGGCCACCGTTGGGCGCAGCCTTCAGTAGAGGATTGGGAATACCTCAACCTTCTTTTCGAAATTAGAAGCAAGATGGACGACCAAGCATTCCGCCTGGAGCGCATGGACCAACGGCTAGATATGTTTTTCGTTGCTCATTCCCGAGCATCGTCCAAAAAACAATGTCCAACCTGTGCGCGCCCCTACTCCTTCCCGGCTAGATGGAGGCACTCAGAGATATAGCACTGGCAGCTCAGCTTCGAGGTTCATACAGGTTTTGGTGTTGTTGCTACATTTTTAGCTTTATGTTAGATAGTTTTCAGGTTTTCTTAGTAATAGATAGAATAATCAGCTTCATGCTGGCGACCATAAGTCCTGGTTTCCTTCGGGCAGGACGTCGCTCTAGAAAACTTTGTTAAATTTTGTCAACTAAGCTACAGGGCCACATTTGGACATGGATGCCCAGTTGTCTCGGTTTCCTTCTTAGGCGAGACAGCTGGCATCACACACAGTCTTGTATTTTGATTATGTCAATATAACAGGTACCACCTTTTTATTTAAAAAAAAAAACTTAATAATCTACATAATACCCAATAAATAAACACTACTAATCAACATAATACCTACATTTTAGTTAATTAAAATTAAAATTAAAAAACATTGATTTAATAATAATTTTAAAATAAACTTTAAACCAAATAAAACAAAACCCTAATAATACTTAATGAGATTAATAAAGAAATTTACCAAATAACCTAGTAGATACCTAGATTTCACCTCAACTATAGTTTTTAAAACCAACTCTTCTCATCATTTGAACTCATGCTCAATGCCTTAAAAATGGATCCAAATATCATGATTTGGATCTCAAACGGTATATTGACAAAACTTTCTATCAATCATGAAAACCCGAACCACAAAAGTCTTATTAATAAGAATATTTTATAATTAATTAATTACCTGGTCATATATGAAATCATATAACATAATTGTATCATGAAAAAATTAAGATTTATATATTTTTTATAGACTATGTTTATATATATATAAAGATGTCTAATCTTGGCTAAACTATTGGGAAATCATGGAAGACATCATTTTCCATAATACTATTAAGAATTCATCAAATCAAAATGTAGAAAATGCAGTGTATAAAGATTTAGAGGAAAAAAGAAAATTAAGGTATTACAAGGATGAAATCAACTCTAATGTAGAAGATCAAAATGACATCTATGTTTTGATAAGTGTAAAGAAAAAAATAAGCATTGCTAAGATAAGAATAAACTCTCAAATGGTAAAATGCCATGGGATGAAATAGTGTGTCACCTTTGTGACACTAATAAGGTTGAAGATAAAATAATTTTTTGTTAGATTTCCAAGCTTATAGGAGATTAGATCTTAATTTTAAAATATTTCTCACACTACCAACCTTCCTAATTTTTAAATATTTTAAAAAATAGCAAGTAATCTCTTACCCTCTTAAGATCAAACTCTCTTAAATCCCATAAACAAATTCAATCTGATTAAATTATATATCTATATATATAATTAGTTGTTATGCAACTATAAATCCAATCTACTTATTCACTTTGGGAATATTCAAACACTATTTTCTTCACACAATCTGTTGTAATTTAACATAAAGAAAGGGATTTAATACTCTCTTTTTTCATATAGGAAATGTCAATTATCAATAAATCAGTGACCCTTCATATCTTCTTACACAGCGGCGGACTTATCATGCACTTTTCATTTATACAAAATCTGTGAGACAATGATCTGTACAGTGGACTGTAATATATTTTTCACGTGTAGAATGATCAATAAGACCCCACCACTTTGAAGTAGACCAAATTTTCACACCAAACAATGGTAGTGCCTTCCAAATTTTATTCACAATAGGATTGGTACGAGAAGAGGCAAAACCCAAGGGAATCTGAGAGGAATTTAAATGTGGAATGGTGACAGATTTTTGCAACAAGTTAAAGCCAATGACCTGAGAGCACGGAAAGCCAATGACCTGAGTGCACCGAAATCTAATAGGCAATCTAAACCTAACGACCACTGTTTCACTAATGCGACGGGCTTTTGCACAGCCTCAACCTTATCGTCTACTTCTTTGGAAAAACTGGTGACAGTTTTTTGTGACCGTTTAAAGCAAATGACCTGAGAGCACAGAAATCTAATAGGAAGTCTAAACCCTAACGACCACTTTTTCACTAAAGCGACGGGCCTCGCCCTTATCGTCTCCCACGTTTAGCTTATTTTCTACAATTAATTCTCATTCGTGCAAAGTGGATCGCTATTAATCGAAAATTTTGTCAGTCGGTTGCATATAATGACCTATAAGAAAACCTAACAATCACGATATGGAATGGCCACAAACAAATCGAAAGATTGCATTACCTGGTGTTTAGGTACCTCGGTTGTCTCTTTGATTTGATCACAGGTATTGCCATAAATTTCTGGGTTCGCTGCGTCTTCAATCATGTTGTTGGATAGACCATTCGCCATCCCTCATAAATTTATCATAAATTTCTCGATTCACTGCGTTTTGAATCATATTGTCCACCCGTCGATAGGTAGTTATCAAAGCAGCTTGCTGTTATGACACAAGCTTTGCTGGGAATTTGAAGAAATTAATAAAATAAAATGATATGATTACATTCCTTTAAATTAGTGTTTTGAATTGCTTTCACTATTCCCATCTTCAAATTTTCATTCAATGTTTCGGTCCAATTGCAATCGCCCTTCCCCTATCTGCATTCAATGTTATTGTGATATTGCACGCAAAAAAATAGGCATCTTGTTTCTCCATCCCTCTATCTATGTAGAAAGAATAAATTCTTGATTCTCAATCCGTCTATCTTGGTTAAAGGAAGATCTCTGACCGAGTCTTCAGTGGCATCTTGGTTAAAGGAAGATCTCTGACCGAGTCTTCAGTGAGCTGCGTTTTCTTGGAGATCAAACATATTTCCATCAAATTTACATACTAATTCTGGAAAAGTCTAAAAGACTAGTTAAAGTTATGTCCGTTTATGATATTATTATCATATTCAGATAGAAATGTGAAAAANGAGTCTTCAGTGAGCTGCGTTTTCTTGGAGATCAAA
This sequence comes from Picea engelmannii, assembly GCA_009831015.1. NCBI lineage: Eukaryota > Viridiplantae > Streptophyta > Pinopsida > Pinales > Pinaceae > Picea > Picea engelmannii. The sequence continues at coordinate 794,522 of ML777014.1, read as the reverse complement.
CATATTTCCATCAAATTTACATACTAATTCTGGAAAAGTCTAAAAGACTAGTTAAAGTTATGTCCGTTTATGATATTATTATCATATTCAGATAGAAATGTGAAAAAGGATTATGTCCGTTTATGATATTATTATCATATTCAGTTAAAAAGGAAATGAGTTAAACCCCTATTATAACAGTTCAAACCGTCAAATTTAATGGGCCTCTCACTTTTGAAATTCCAACCCTATTAGCATTTGTGCAAAGAGATGTCAAAAAAATAATATAATATATTGTTAAAATGAAAAGATATATTACCTAAATATTTAATTTGATAGTGTGGAAAAAATGTTAGGACTCCCAGGCCCAGCTAATCGTAATTGTCCATCACAAACAATTTTTGCACAAACAACCCTTTGTCACTTCGAGAATTCATGCCATGAAGTTATCTCGAAGAAAAGATCTGAGCAACCATGTTCTCAAACACCCACGTTGAACGTGCAGTAAAGTCCTTTTCAATTTAAATAAGACTTTCATAACTCTTTGTAAATTTGAAATATGATTGAAGGTTAAAGTTCATAGTCATGTATGTCTCATAACACATCATATTGCCAAAGTATTCTACCGATATTCTACTCCATAATATTTCTTAGATTTTTTAATAATAAAACACATCATTTTGCCAAATATTCTACATCATATTGCCAAAGTATTCTACCGATATTCTACTCCATAATATTTCTTAGATTTTTTAATAATAAAACACATCATTTTGCCAAATATTCTACAGAGATTCTACTCCATAATATTCCTTTGATTTTTTATTAATAAAATTCAATATTTTTTAATAATAAAATTGAAGATATACTTCCATCCTCTTTAAAATTGTAATTTTAATGAAATCATAAGTTAAATTTAGAGGAGTCGGAGTTGCAGCACATAAACAACTTTAACCTTTGACATTCTAAGTAGCAACCAAGTTTGTGAAATTTTTTCCATGACGTAACAATATTTTGTTTTCATGTTTCTTATTTTTAACTTTCATGTTGAAATTTTGTTTTACTTTTATGTTGTTGTTGTTTTTTTAATTATTTAAATTTATTGGAAATATATTGGAAATATATATATTTAATACTAATCAGAAGTATTATATTTTAATTATTTATATCAATGTACTAGAAATTAGGAGGGACTTCGGATGAGAGTGAGATGGGGTTGTAGGAGGGACTTGGATGGATATCTCAGGAGTGGGATCCATGGATGATTCTGGTGATGAGATGGATATCTCAGGAGTGGGATCCATGGATGATTCTGGTGATGAGATGGATGATGATATGGGAATCCCCTTCCACTATGAGCTAGTAGATGTTATGATTAGTTGTTAACTTGACCCATCTTAGTAGGTTTCATAGTTCTACAACATTTTTAGTATTGAGTCCCAAATAGCCTACTGTGTAGTGTAGAATTTTCCCGTCACAATCTCTTAGAATTGCTTAAAAACCGGTCGGTTCCCGATTTCCCTTTGAAGCACCATCAAAGTTTAGTTTGACAAAACCTAGGGGAGGAGGGGACCAAGTGCATAGACTACGACCGATATTAGTATTGTGTGCATCCTTCTTTCTTGATCCATCAGTGAGATTTAGTTGCCGCTTGGAGGATGTGACATTCCTACTCAGCTATGATCGTTTCCCAGATCAGGTTTATGATTCTTGTCCAGGTTCAGTGGGGGGGGAGAAGTGGAGCGAAAAATTCTTTTGTTTCTTTCTTTCCAAATTTTCCAAACTGTGAAGCATGGTATTAGCTCCCATATGCGGTCCAGAATTGGATTTTGGTAGAAGATTGAATACCAACTTTCCATGGTGCTTATGATCATGGCCCAATTTCCATTGGAGCGACACATTAGTTGTGTTGTCATATCTGAGATGGCTTCACCGTGGATGCAATGGTTTAGTAAGTGCTCCATTGTCTCTTCGTGTTGCTGATAGAGGGGGTGGATTGAAGGGCCTACAAACCCTAGTTTTTGAAGGTTGTCCCATGTGAGTATGCGGTTTTGGGAAATTATCCAGAGGAAGATCAATACTTTTAGCCAGAAATTTGGATTCTAGATCTTGCTCCATATGTTCTCCTTTGGTTTCACTTGGTGATTTTCGTGGAGATGGTATGCTTCTTTGACTGAGAAGTTACCCGTTGGGGAATGGCCCGATCTGAGGATGTTCGGTCCTTCCTTGACATGGATTTTCTACTAATTTATAGATTCCTTCCAAGTTTGTAGGTCCATTTCCACGTGAAGGTGTAATTCTTGGGGTTCAGTTTTCCATATGCGTAAGGGGTGTTGCAGAGTGTTTTCCTTCCATAGGTCTTATACATGTAGGGAATCTCTTGATTGCATTTGTTGATAAAGATGGTTGAGGTATTCAATAAATTTTAGAGGTGGTTGTTTCTACTATGAGTCTTATCACAATAGAGAGTGTTCTCCATTCCTAATCTCTCAAAAATCATGCTTATGTATGAGTGTTCGATTGTTCCAAGTTGTGTTCCAGATATTTGATCCTTGAATCTGATTAGAAGTTCTTCTCTCATGTTGGGCGCATATTTTCTTTTCCATATTCTTGTCCAAAGTTCTATGGGTTGCTTGAGCCAGCGCCACCAAATTTTTTCCCCCATTACTCGGTTCAGTTTTCTTGGATCTTGTTTGAGTTTTTTTCCCCTAGAGATTTGAGCTTGTAGATTTTATCCCATCCAACGAGCACCCATTTTTTGTTCGAATGGTGTCCATGCCATAGGAAGCTACGCTAGTTCTCGATAGCTCTGATGATAGACTAGGAGGCTTCTAGAGCGATGAAGAGGTAAGTTGGCAAAGGTTGGAGAACAGACTTTAGAAGAATGAGGCGGGCTGCAAGATTAAGTGATCTAAAGGTCTAGTTACTGAGCCTCTTGGATATGGAAAGCAGTAGACTGTCCCAGGAGATGTTCAGGAGATGTTACATGTAGCCTCTCCTGTGAGGGGAACACCTAGATAATTGGATGGAAGGGATCTCTTGGGGATGCCCGGAAGCAAGGAGATGTGCTTTTGAATTTCCACTAGGGTATTGAAGAAGTATAGTTGCAACTTATCGAGGTTTAAGGAAGTTCCTAAAGCTTCGACAAAGTCTATGTGGATTGTTTTAATCTTATTAGCCTCCTTGGAAGTTGGTGTATTCATCAGAGGGGTATCATAGACAAATTGAATATGGGAGGGGGATGGATGGAGGTTGTGGAGAGGCAGGCCTTTGAGAGATCCCTGCTCAATCGAGGCTTTGATGTAGTGCCCCATACCTTCTGCCATTATGAAAAACATGAAGGGGGAGAGGGGATCCCCTTGTCGAATACCCCGGGAGGGAGAAGAGGGTTGGGAGGAAATTCTACTGACAAGGATAGAGAAGAAGGACTAGGAAGTGAGCTGCATGATCCAGGCCACCTAGATATTATCAAAGCCAAAGCCTTTGAGGAGGGATCTCATGTATTTCTAGCTTATTCTATCAAAATCTTTGGAGAGGTCGAGCATGATGAGCATACCTAATGTTCTTGTTTATTTCAATGAATGAATGACCTCATGGGCTAGGATAACACTATCCATGATTTTCCTTCCTTCCACATATCCATCTTGCTCTTTGGAGATGATGTAAGGAAAGATCGTTTTGAGTCACAGGGAAATGAACTTAGTGATGATTTTGTAGATAACATTGCAAAGTGTTATTGGCCAAAATTGCTTGGGATGTGTTACCCTTTCTTCCTTTGGAATGAGAGCATGGATTATTTTAGGTGCTAAATTTCGCTCATGGGCTAATTTTCCATGGTTTTTCCAAAAACGAGATTCGTTATTTTAAAAATAATTCGCCCAAATTCTATAGGATAAAATTATTTTACCTTCAAAATCGTCAAAGTTTTATAAAAACTAAATGAAATCCTTAAAATTTGAATATTTTTACAAAAATATAGCCAAACATTTATAGTTGGCATATGAAGGATTAGTAAGATTCGCCAAGGTTTCTACATTTTAAAACAAATTTCCATCCTTAAAATCATCCCTGAATTAGAGTGAGGAAGGTGGCATTGATGGCTGAGAGAACTTTCCACAAAGTTCTTGATTCCTCAACTACCTGCTAGACTTATTCTGTGATCAACAACCAACAATAGTGGAAGAATTTTGTCGTGAATTCGTCTAGCCCAAGAGCTTTACCTAGGAGCATCTCTTTGAATTCTTGATCCACTTCCTCTTGAGTGATTGGCATTGTCAGGGATTCATTATGTTCTTGTGTGACGAGGGGATGTGCCTAGTGATGCTGTGAATAGTGGGCATTTTGTCTTTGATGGATTCTGTTAGAAGATATTTGTAGTAGTTGGTCAATTTCTCTCCTATGAATCCATGGTCCCAGATGGGGTTTCCCTCACTGTCTTCTACTTGACTTATTTTGTTTATGTATCATTTGTGTGCCAAGGATCTCTGGAAGAACTTGGTGTTATTTTATCCTTCCTTAAGCCATTGTACTCTGGATTTATTCCTCCAGAGTATTTCTTCATGTTCATGCCTCTCTTAGAGATCTTCTCTGAGATTCTCCTCCTCCATCATTAAGTTTTTAGTTATGTCCCTAGTGATAAATATATTTTGCATTGTTTCGAGGCATTGCTCAATTTCCTGCTTCCTTTGTAGAATGTTCCCAAATACATTCTTGTTCTAGCTCTTTAGTTGTGCCTTAAAAAAAATTTACCTTTTCTGGAATTTGTACATGCAAGTTCCATGATCTATTATTGCTTTCTCCCACCATAATTTTGAAATATTTTGAAAATCCGGGTGAGTGAGCGAGAACTTCTCAAATCTAAAGGGTTTGAACTTAGACGTGGCTCCAATGTCGAGTATGTTGGCCATATTTTGGGATTATGTTGGCTTTGATGATTGGATCCTCCAGAAAAAATGATTCTAAGATGAGGAAATGATCCAATCTACTTGCCACATGATGATTCCCAGATCTGCAGTTGGACCAGGTGAAGATACGATTTCTAGTTTCTATATCTATTAAATTGAGTTTATATATGAGGGTTCAGAACTTACCATTATCTTGGTCTAGCCACTTGGTCCCTCCTATATTTTTCTCCAGTGTTAGGATGATATTGAAGTCACCACCAATCAACCAGTTTTGTGAACCCAAGATCATCTTGATAGTGGCTATTCTTCCTATGAACAAATCTTTTTCATGTGCACTTTGAGGCCCGTAATCATTTGTAATCATACCTTCTTTGGTAGACCCTATTAATCTGAAGTGAGTTGTAAGTGTGCCCATCATGGAAAAGGGTTGGTCTATGATGATTGTGGCATGGTTCCACAAGATTTCTAGGCCCCCCGCAGCCCACTTTAGTCGGTATGAATGGAGTTACAAGCCCTGGAGTAGCACCATAATATGTCCTCAACTTCTTCCCCAACAAATTTTGTTTCCTCTAAAGGAGAATGTCTGGATTATCAACACGAATGTTGGCTTGAAGAGTCCTCTGTTTGGATCTTCCATTAATCCCTCTTATATTCCATGTTATGATCTTCATCATGATGAATTATGAGGTGGATGGAGATACCCTTCCGTGAGTCTTTGGATCTTCCCTGACTTGAGAATGTAGTTCCATACCTCCTTATTGAGTTTATGTGTGGATTTGTGGCCTCGTATATTGCTTTCATAGGAGTTACATTTGAGCTCAGTGGTTGGGTCTAGGGAGATCCCTAATCTTGAGGTGGATCCTGCGGTAGAATCAATAAAAAAATTATGCACCTTTATGAGTTATTCCATTGGGATGGTTTGCAGTTCCTTTTTTGAAGTCCTATAGTTTTTCTAGATCTATATATGTCATATCTTGTTCATCGAGATGGATTGAAGTGTCCCCCCCCCTCCTCTGGCTTGTCCACATTCTGTTGAGTTGTTGAGCTTGTTTCTTGATTGTTTTCTTTTCTTGGTTTTGTTTGATGCTTGGATTTTCCCTTTTCCTTGTCGTGGTTTTCTTTTTTGTGAGGATGTTCGACCTCCTCTTCCTTCGGGAGTTGATTAACAATGTCGAAGGAGTTTTTAGTGGGGATCTTCTGAGTGCTTTCTTGATTTTTTTTCTAGGGGGGTGTCTTTTCATGCCTGTCACTCTAGTATAACCTTCCTTTTGCTTCCCCTCTCCTACTTTTGGGTTTTGGAAATTCAGGGGACAATCACGGAAGAGGTGAACGTGCTCTTGGAACTTTCTGCAATGGAAAGGAATATGCTCATAGTCCATCATTTGATTACAGTCCTCATCTAGATATTCTAGGGTTATTGATCCCGGTAGAGCCTTCGATATGTCTATGTAGACACAGATTAGAGCATAGAAAGTCTATTTCCCCTGCTTTGTGGCTTTATAAGATTTTACATATCTTCCCACAGTGTTCCCTATTCACGTGAGGATTTCCTCCAACCAAAACTCCTACGGTAGGGAATATAATATTATCCATACTAGTGCCATTATGAATTCTTCTTTCTCTTGGCTGAAACGATCTATCCAAAATCTGAGGAATATCCCAACAGATTTTTAGAAGTATGGCCCATTATCAAAAATCATATCCTTATCTTCCAAACTGTAGAGGATGATCGTGAAAAAAACATTGGAGATGAGTTTCACTTCACAATCTCCCTTGGGGTTCCACTAGTCTTTGATTCATCTCATGAGGTCTCTTTCGGAAGTCCATAGGCCTAGAAACTTTCCAATGAGAGAATTCTCCCTCATGAACTCGGTGTGTTCACCAACCTTGGTTGAGCTAATGGTGTACCATGGTGGTTTGTCCAATTGGGGAATGCATTTCCTTGATTCCCATCCACGAGATGCCTTTGGATGAGACATGCTCGGCTCAACTTTCATTTCTTTACTAAACCCATGTTCCTTGGCTAAGATTTGATCTTGCAAGTGAGGCAACGGCTCAAAGGCAAGTCGCTTCACCCGCAATCCTTCCTTGTTGTTGGTGGTGACATTATGGTAAGAGGGGGGTTGCCATCCCTCTTCCGGGTTCATCTTGTGCAGTGAGTGGCGTTGTCCTAGTGCAACACGACTACCTTTGGTGTGGCAATTCCATCTGTAGGGGGGTCGACGCATACAAGACATGGTTTTCGCTAGGGTTTTTATTTATATTCATTAATGATGTTGAATTGTGAATTATTTTTCATAGTAAAATGGGTTTAAGTTTGAAACATTCCCAATGTTTCGAGTGAACACTATATTCGTCTTCAAGAGATTAGTTATTTTAAGATTATGACTACTCCCTTAATGATGGGTGGAATGCCCACTAAAATGTTTGGAAGGTTTCAAAGTTATCAATCATTACTTTTACAAAAACTTCCACGTTTATGAGCAATTTTAAAATCTACACTTTCATAAAGTGAATTAGATGATTTCCAAAAATTTTATTTTACATAAAATATTTATAAGATTTGAAAATAGAAATATTATTTTGAAATTTGTTTATGCATTCTGAAATAATATAATATAACCATAATTAGGTTGTAAGATAATTAGGATATAATTTTTTTAATTAAATTGTTGAAGTTTATGATAATTTATGGTACTTATGCAGGATTGAAAAGAGAGATTTGTATTTTACTAGTTTTAACCTTTATGCATAAAAAAAAATTGTAAAAAAATACAATTTTTATTTAAGTAATTTAAAACTATTATGAATAATTTAAATTGATTATCTTTTTTCCATTAATATTATTTTTCTTATTTATAAGATATGATTATTTATTTATATATGGAATACACAAATATTCTATTAAAAATATTCAGTTTTGAATCTAAATTATTTGTGTGTATGTATATATTAAAAAGTCCATAAATTAATTTTTTGAAATTAATTTATTTTATGAAGTAAAATTCCATGTTAATTTATTATTTTCCAATTTTTTTATAATTTAGATGATCTTAATTAAAATATTTGTTTTGATTCATTTTTCTTTGATATTCTAGATTCTTAAAATAAACTAAAACACATCTAAATAAAGTTCCATCAATTAAATAAAAACTATAACTTTTATCAAAAATAAGTTATAAATCATTTAACTATTTTTAAAATAAGATTATTCTATAATTAATTAATTACATGATCCTATGTAATCATATAACAAAATTGTATCATGATAATATATATATATATATATATATATATATATATATATATATATGGTCAAACTATTGGGAAATCGTAGAAGACATCAATTTGCATAATAATATTAAGAATTCATGAAATCAAAATGTAGAAAATGTTGTGTGATAAAGAGTTAGAGGAAAAAATAAAATTAAGGTATTACAAGGATGTAATCAACTCTAATCTAGAAGATCAAAATGATATTTATGTTTTGACAAGTGTAAAGAAAAAAATAAGCATTGCTAAGATAAGAATAAATTCTCAAGAGGTCCATGGTGAAACTAGGCATTGGTCATTTCCTAAAATGCTATGGGATGAAATAGTGTGTCACATTTGTGACACTAATAAGATTGAATATGAAAAGCATTTTTTGTTAGATTCTCAAGCCTATACCCAGATTACATCTCAATTTCAAAATATTTCTCATATTATCAAACTTCTTAAATTTTTAAGTTAAAAAAACTATAATAACCTCGAAAAACATCTCTTAATACTTTTCTAACACATAAACAAAATTCTAAATAATAACAAGTAATCCCTTACCTTCTTAAGGTGAAACTCTCTTAAAATCCATAAACAAATTTAATCTGATTAAATTATATATCTATATATATAAATAGATATAAAATTGATTGTTATGTAACTATAAATCCAATCTACATATTCACTTTAGAAGATTCAAACACTATTTTCTTAGGACAATCTGATCTAATTTAGTATAAAGAAAGGGATTTAATCGTAACTCTTTTTTCATATAGGAAATGTCATTTATTAATAAATCAGTGACCCTTCATATCTTTCTGAAAGCCTGCAACAATCACTAATAGAGCGGCCTGCAGTATCTTCTTACATAGCCGCACCCTTATCATGCACTTTTCATTTATTCTCATTTATACAAAATCTGTGAGACAATGATCCTTCGAGTGGACTCTAATATATTTTGATATATTTTTCACGTGTAGAATGATCAATAAGACCCCACCCTTATCATGCAGTCTTCTTTTATACAAAATTTGAAATCTGAGAAACCATGTTCTCAAACGTATAACCTACAGTAAATTTGAAATGTGATTGAAGGTTAAAGTTGATAGTCATGTATGTCTCATAACACATCATATTGCCAAAGTATTCTACCGATATTATACTCCATAATATTTTTTTGATTTTTTAATAATAAAATACATAATATTTTTTATTTTTTAATAATAAAGTACATCATATTGTCAAGTATTCTACCGAGATTCAACTTCATAATAATTCTTTGATTTTTTAATAATTAAATTCAAGATTTTTTCATAACAAAATTTAAGATTTTTTAATAAATTGTAATTTTCATGAAATCATAAGTTAAATTTAGAGTTTAGAGGAGTCGGAATTGCAGTAAATAAACAACTTTCTTGTATTCTTGAGTCCTTTGACATTCTAAGTAGCAACCAAGTTTGTGTGAGAATTTTTACATATGACGTAACAATTTTTTGTTTTCACGTTTCTTATTTTTAACTTTAGTGTTGAATTTTTTTTATTTTATGTTTTTTTTTTTAATTATTTATTTATTTAAATTTATTGAAAAGATATATATTTAATATTAACCGGTTACAACTATTACACATTAACAAATTAAATTAAATAATTGTTATATATAAAATAAATAAAAACCTTTAAAGATACTATAACTATTAAACAATAACAAATAAAATTAATAAAGTGGAGGAATCCATAAAACAATGGTCTAACCATATTTTTCTATATTAAATCATTTTTATACATAAAATCATAAAATAAAAGAAATCTTTAAAAATATTTATTTATTTATTTTTACTGGGGAATCAACAATTCGCGGTTCTAGTACTTGCGTAACACGTGGTCGATACTTATCCGCTACCACTATAAACCTAGGTGTGCCACACAACCCACAAGCATGGAGTACAAGTAAATCGAGGTGAGAATCGAACTTGAGACCTCCTTTACATAATTCCTTCCATTTACACAACACTTTCCAATTGGTCTACATCCCTGCAGGATCTTTAAAAATATTATAACTATTACACAATAACAAATAAAATTACTGAGAAAAGTGGATGAATCCATAAAACTTTCATCGAGATAATTTTTAAGCTCTCCATCCAGAACTTAATAAACCCCTCCATCCATGAGACATATGCTTTCAAAACCTCAATTAAGGTATCACAATATATAGCCTTATGAAGAGTGTAATTTTTTATCAAGCTATTAGCTCAATTAAGGGAACAATCTCAATCAAACTCTTTTATATAAACAAAAACAAGTCCATGAAGACCTTTTTCACCATTTTACATATTGTAAACTATTTAAATATATCATGCCAACTTCGATGCTTATCCAACATTTGACCACCTACCTCCCCAACCTAGAGACCCAATAGGTAGGAAATTTGTTTTTAAATAAGATATAAAATTTATTTAATTTAAATTCAAATTCAACAACATTTATACTTGGAGAATTTTTTATTTTTTATTTAAAATATATCAACCAACAATGTTTATGGTGTTGATTTTATTTACAATCATGTATTAGCAAGAAGAAATAATCCTAGACTTTTTTTCAATCCTCTAGTAACATAGATAAACTTCAAAACAATCGATTGATACATCGTTGAAAAAAAAATTGACAATGTTTTCGATTTATTTAGTTTCGAATAATCAACCAATACATCTTTTTCCCAAACATGTGTTGGCAAGCAAAATTATGTCAATTTTTTTTAATCCTTTGATAACACATAAAGGATTGAAAATTATTGAACCCTATTTCCATTCCAAACTAGAACCTATAAAACACTACAACACACATGTTACTAAGAGAAGATATGGAATAGAAACATCAAAACAAACTTCCCTACCAATGACCATCAATTATACATGAAGAAAACCCAATACTCAAATTGTTTATCACCACTATTCACATAATATGACACTTTCCTAGAAAACAAAAAGACAATTATATAATATCATAGTCATTGAAACAATAGTAATTGAGACATTGACCAAGACACACTAACTCAGACGTTGAGAAAGAGAACAATGGATTGGACCCTTCATGTAATGTACCTATAGAGGATAATATGGGGTAGCCAAGGAGGTAACCAAGGGGATAATGAATGTAATGTTTCCATAATCATGGAATAGTCTCACTTGGTAGTTTATGGGTATTAAATAGGCCCACTAGAGAGTTAAAAGGAAATACTATAATAATAAGAGGTGTTTGGCATAGACCCCTACAAATATTCATGAGAAAGTATAAATATACATTAGCATCATTCTATTGAGATATGTTGGATGTTGGATGATGATTTTGTAGCAAGTGTGGCTTGTGGATATTCCTTCCATAAGGAGTAATTGATAATGTTACCCTACCTTAAGGGTTCATTTCTCTATATCTTTGTTCTTTATGGTGAATGTTTTGGTATCTTTGAGGTTTAAGGATTTATTTATGAAGTTTAAAGATTTATTATATCTTATATCTATCAAGATTTACAATCTCTTATCCCTATCAAGGTTTACTACATGTGGTGTCATATCTATTTCTTGGGCACAAAGTGGGAGATTTTGTTTTCTTTTTTCACATTTTTTAATAAAAAAAAGAGGATAGAAGAATTCAAGTCGATTTATGAAAATTTTTGCATATAATATGAAGAAACCAATTATACATATAATTTTATATCTAAAAAACACCTGAATTAAAAAAAAAATGTCCAAATTGTAGTCAAGGAATTTGATTTTCTTTTTTTGTAAATAAAAGAGGAAATATATTACCTTAAAAGAATCAAAACAGTACAATGTTCATTGCTTTCCACATGTTCTACCACAAGAGGGAAACCAGAACATGTGACTTCCAGAAAAACATAAATTCTAAAATTTAATGTGACAAGTGTCCCAAAACACATGTGGCGTGGCTCGTATCATGCACCAGAAAATGTATCTACGATGAATATTTCCATACCCCAGAGAATTTAAGAAAAATGAAAAAAGATTAAGTTGGTTCCTTTGTCTGCAGATTAGAAAAAAAAAATTATATGATGCGTTCGATAGGGAGTCGAACAAGAGTTCCATGCATCGACTGAGGATGATTTTATTATGAATTTGGTCCTCGAGGCTCTGTCACATATCAAATATCATCTAAATGTGGTCGTCCAAAAACCGATGAGGAGTGAGCAGAGGCTGCTCAAATTTCCCCTTTGTGTCCTCATGAGGAGTTTTGTCTGTATAAAAAATTATTGGTGGAATTTCTTCCATGGCCAACCCAAGGGTTGTGTTCTAGGCTATCTAATATTTCAACTAGCTATGGGGAATTTCTTCCTCCACCATGCAACCAACTTGCTCTAAAGGTTGGGCCTAGGGCCTAGTGATGATGAAAGGCTCAGGAAGGCCTTCCAAAGGCTACATATCGAGAGGAGGACTTTATTCATCCATAAAGAAACTTACAAGATCAAGCATGGTATTAGAGATGGATGGAGGCAAGTGTAGGGCATTAAGGGAAGGTGGAGGAAAATCAAGCCAATTTTGTCCAATGCCAGGAGAGATATCAGTTGGTGGGGAGGGATGTTGTTAATGTTTATTCCATTATTATAGTTCTTTGCATTTCAATAGATAACAACAATATAAGAACTAGATCATTGAGAAATACACATTCACAAGAGACACAACATTTATCCTGGGAAACCCTCTAGGGGAACAAAACCCAGCAAAACTTCCTTATCATAGATTGCCAATACAATGTCAAGAGATAACTCAAACCAATACATAAAATCCTCCCCAAAATATGTGCCACTCTTCTCTCTCTCTGCAACTGGTAAGTCGAGACTTGCTTCTCGGAATGAGCAAGTGAGTTGTGTGTCAAAGTAAGGCGTTGACCTCTCTATATATACAAGTCTAGCACGTGTGAGGTGTCCCTTCACTGGTAGGGCCGACTTCTCAATATAGGTGGGTAAACCCACCTTTATTATATTTCTGGGTCTCAATAATAACTGATGGGGTCGACTTCTTATTCTGCCTATTATAATTGTCTGTTGACCAATCCGCAAAAGGGGATTTGGTCCTAATACAATAATCGACATGATGAATCCACAATGGGGATTGATCCTATGAATAATATATCAATAATAATAAGAATACTCTTTGAAGTTACATTATTTCAACACTCCCCATTAACAAGAAGGGTATTCTTCAACAACATCAGGTGAGAGAGGTTTGCATCATCAGTGGCATCAGGAGGAAAGTATCATCAATATCATCTTGGAACATTGGCTGGCATGTCTACGAGTCATCAAAAGTTTTCTTCATCGACAGCATCATCATTCTCAAAGGAATTTCATCATCATCCACATCAATATGTATTAGTATAAAAACTAATACCTCATCACAGCACTAGGTTGGCACATCACAGTACTTGACTAGCTCTATGTCACAGTTGTTAAGATGGTATCTCAGTGCAATTCACATCTTTCTTTACATCTAACAACTAGGTCAGAAGCAAGGTATGCATCATCTTTCTTTACGTCTAACAACTGGGTCAGAAGCAAGGAAAACATCTTGCTTTACGTCTAACAATTAGGTCAGAAGCAAGGAACACATCATCACCTTTCTTTATGGCTAACAGCGAGGTCAAAAGCAAGGAATCATCTTGATTTATGTCTAACAACTAGGTCAGAAGCAAGGAACACATCATCATCTTGCTTTACGTCTAACAGTGAGGTCAGAAGTAAGGAATCATCTTGATTTACGTCTAACAACTAGGTCAGAAGCAAGGAACACATCATCATCTTGTTTTACGTCTAACAGCGAGGTCAGAAGCAAGGAATCATCTTTCTTTACGTCTAACAGCGAGGTTAGAAGCAAGGAATCACACATCATCCTGCTTTACGTATAACAGCGAGGCCGAAAGCAAGGAATCATCTTGCTTTGTGTTTAATAGCGAGGTCAGAAGCAAGGAATCACACATCATCTTTCTTTACATCTAACAGCGAGGTCAGAAGCAAGGAATCATATATACTCCCCCTTTTAGGGAGATTCCTTTCAGACTATAACAATCTTATCTCGAAAGTGTTCAAACTTTACACAAGATAAAGGTTTGGTCAACACATCAGAAACCTATTCATCCATGCTAACATATAGGAGCTTCAAGGCTCCTCTCTGAACCATGTCACGGATGTAATGATAGAAAATCTCTATGTGCTTCGACCTATCATGGAATACAGGATTCTCTGTCATCTTTATGTAGCTCTGGTTGTCACATAGGATCGTGGTTGCTTCCATCTCTAAGTCAAGCAGGCCGGTCAACAACTTTCAAAGCCATATAGCTTCATAGCTAGCAGAACATGTGGCAATGTACTCTGCTTCCACTGTGCTGAGAGCAAGACTGGATTGCTTCCTACTCTGCCACGAGATCATGGTTGATCCCAAACTGAAACAGCATCTGGAAGTTCTTTTTCTGTCAGCAACGCTTCCTACCCAATCTGAATCAGTGTAACCACTCAATGTGAAATTATGATCTCCATCATAGCTAAGACCATAATCTATCATACCTTTAAGGTACCTCATCATGTGTTTTGCAGCCACTAGGAGAACATGTCTAGGTTCTACCAAGAAATGACTCAAGGTGTTCACGGAAAAACAAATGTCTGGTCTGGTGTTCGTCAAGTACATCAGCAATCCAATAATCTGTCTATACAGTGTGGCATCTATCATGTCTGACGAAGTATCGACCAGTAGCTTCAACTTCTCTTCCATGGGTGTATTCATGGGCTTGCATTCCAACATGTCAAGTCTCTTTCGGATTTCGACTGTGTACTTCCCTTGGTTAAGGAAGATCCTTTCTGTACTCTGCCATACCTCAAGGCCTAAGAAATAATGCATTAGGCCAAGGTCTTTTATTTCAAATTCTGTGGAAAGTCTCTTTTTACATTCAATGATGAGCTTTTCTTTTGTAGTTAAGAATAAGTCATCCACATACAATAGTAAGATTACTAGTTCATTATCCATAATTTTGAAGTAGAGATTTGAGTCTACTTTACTCTTGGTAATGCCTAAGCTCGTCAATAAATTGTCTATATGTCCATACCAAGCTCTAGGGGCTTGCTTCAATCCGTATAAGGCTTTCTTCAATCTGCAGACATGAGACTTCTTGTCTTGAACCTCAAATCCTTGGGGTTGCTCTATATACACTTCCTCTTCAATAACACCATTCAGGAAAGTTGTCTTCACGTCCATTTGGTGCAGCTTCCATTTCATCTTAGCTACAAGAGCTATGATGGTTTTAATTGAAGTGTATCTGGCTACAGGAGAGAATGTATCTTCATAGTCAATGCCTTCTTTCTGGGAAAAGCCACGAGCGACAAATCTTGCTTTATATTTCTCAACACTTCCATCAGCAGCATGTTTTATTTTGAAGAGCCATTTTGATGATACCACATCCTTACTTTTTGGTCTGGGAACTATTTCCCATACATCATTCTTTATTATGGATTGATATTCCTCTGTCATGGCATCTACCCATTCCTTCTTTTGAATGGATTCTTCAAAGTAGGTAGGCTCCTCATCTAGTAGATTACACATCAAATCTGTGTAAATGGAGAATGGGTTTGGTCTTTTCACCTGTCTTGAGGTTCCTTCTGGAACACCATACTTCTCTCCATCTTGAATAAGCTCTCTTGCCAAAGGAGGCTTTCTTTTATGGGAGAAGGTCATTTGAGGAGGTTCTTGAACTTCTATTATATCATTTTCTTCAGGAGTTTCCTCATTAGGGGAAGTTACGACTTCCCTTACTGATTTTGTAGCTCTGGGAACTTCCTTCACGGATTCTGCAATCCTGGGAATTTTGGCTTCCTCTTCATATACTTCTTCAAGCTGGCATCTTCTTGATTTCTTATGTGTTGCTTATTCATCAAAGGTCACGTCCCTACTGATCTCAATGTGGCGATGACCTGGTATGTAGATTCTGAAGGCCTTGGAGACCTCACAGTATCCCACAAATATTCCCTTCTTTCCGGAGGGTTCCAGCTTGTTTCTTTTCTCTTTCAGAATGTGTATGAAGACTAGATAGCCAAATATTTTGAAATGTCTTACTTATCGCTTCTTTCTGGTGAACATTTCTTCCAGGGTCTTGAACCCAAGTGTGCTATGGTATAATCGGTTCTGCACATAAACAACTGCCATTACTGCTTCTGCCCATAATCACATAGGAAGATCTTGATCGTGAATCATGGTCTTTACAACTTCCATAATTGTTTTGTTCTTCCTTTCAGCTACACCGTTTTGTTGGGGATTATAGGGAGTAGTGAGTTCCCTCTTGATTCCAACATCTCTGCAGAAGTTCACGAACTCTTTTGAGGTATATTCTCCTCCATTATCTGACCTGAGTATCTTAATATTCCTTTCAGAAAGATTCTCTGTCAAGGCTTTGAATTCCTTGAATTTCCTGAATACTTCATCTTTAGATTTCAAGAAATATATCCAGGTCTAGCGAGAATAGTCATCAATAAATGATACATAGTATACATACACGCTAATAGAGGATAATGGCATTGGGCCACACATGTCTGAATGAATGAGTTACAATACTCCTTCTGCTTTGTTATCCCTTTTTGGAAAAGGGTTCTTGATATTCTTCCCTTGCGCACATCCATTGCATATGCCTTCTTGATCAACCTTGAGTTCTGGTAAACATGTGGTAGCTTTGCATATGTATGGTAGCACCTTGTATTTGATGTGGGCCAATCTTCTATGCCAAATTTTTCATGAGTTTTCAATGGCATGGGTCATGGTAGTCTCTAGGTGACCCTTTAGCTTGTATAGGCCATTTTCTTCATTTCCAATGACAATTGCTTCTTTTATGATCTCTCCTCTAGCCCACATAATAACTTCTCCATCTATGAAGTCGAATCTATAGCCTTTCTTATCTAAAGATGATATGGAAAGTAAGTTCTTCTTCAAGCCTAGTATATAGAGTACATCCTTCATCATTATTGAGTTTTCTGAATCTAGCTTGTAGTTTGATTCTCCCACTCCCTTGATGGGATATTGGTAATCATCTCCAAGTGTCACTTTCTGAGAAAACTTATTTTCTAAAATACAAGAGAGAGTGCTTCTCTTACCTGTCATGTGCTTTGATGCACCGCTATCAATGATCCATGTGTCCTCTCCTGGTGTCACCGATCCTGAGAGGGTCGAGATCAAGACATGGTCCTTGATCATCTTTGTAGGTGGCTCTTCATCTTCGACTATGTGAGCATGTTGCCTTTTGTGCTTCCTGTTGTATTCTTATCGTCTGACTGGGAAATAATTTGCCTTGTGTCCCATCTTATCACAATGATATCATTGTATGGATGAGAGATCTCTTCCCTTGCGTTGTCCTTTCTTATGAAAACTTCTTGGATGAGATTCTTTGTTATTGAATTTGTTTTATGGTTGAGGCTCTTTATGAGTTTCCCTTTTGAAGTAGGGTTTCTTCCTTCCTCATTTTGTATGAGTAGCTAGGGCTTGATCATCATCCCTTTCTAGTAGTGCTTCACGGTTAGCTAACCTTGTCTCTTCTTGGATGCATTCTTCCCATAGGATCTCAAACTGTAGTTTCTCCTTTCTGGCACATATTGTCTAGATGAAAGCATCCCAAGGTCTTATGAGACCACTTAGGGCCGTCATTACGAATTTGTATTCATCTATGGTGTCTCCAATCACTTTTAACTGTTCTTTAATCTCTGAGATTCTGGAGAAATATTCTTGAATCATTTCTTCTTTCTGCATCTTGGTATTCTTCCATTGAGATCTTAGGTTCATCTTTCGATTGATGTTATTTCCTTCGTATAGTTTGCTTAGAGAGTCAAACATTTATTTCGGAGTGTTCTTGGATGATACATATGGGATCAGGTGATCTTTGATTGAATCTGCAATGATTCTTTGAGCCCTGATTGAGTCCTTTTGATTATTTGCTTTCTCTACATCATCTTCAGGTTCTGGCACTTCTTCTTTGATGAATCTTGCTAGGTCATTCTCTACAAGGATCAGACCGATCCTATACTTCCAAGCACAGAAGTTGTCTATGCATTCAAGTTTCTCAACAAGCTTTGTGATTACAGACATCTTGTACTTGAGGCTATGAAAAATGACCAAAAATAAAAATGCTTAAAATCAAATTTTGACCTTACCAGGAGGTGCGCTTGGTTGAGGTGAGTAGCCTAGTGTACTTGGATCTGAGAAAATCCAACTTTTTCCCCTTCAAATCTAATTTGCGGATTTTTGGACTGGTGCTTCTGGTACTTCTTGTACTCTGGTACTTCTGGTACTGGTTTTCTGATACTTCTGGTACTTTTGTGAAACTAGGGTTTCACTTTCCAGGAGATTCAGCCACTGAAAAGGTGTGCTCAAGGTGCCAAAATGATCCTTGGGGGAGGGAGAAACTTTCTAGGTGGTTTTGGAGCTGAAAAGCTTCACCTTTGAAAAACCCTAATTTGCAGGTACTGCAACAGTGACATTTTTCTCTTGCGAAATATTCTTCCTTCAGGTTGGCTCTGATACCATGTTAATGTTTATGCCATTATTATAGTTCTTTTCATTTTAATAGATAACAACAATATAAGAACAAGATCACTGAGAAATATGCATTCACAAAAGACAACATTTATCCTCGGAAACCCTCTAGGGGGATAAAAACCAGCAAAACTTCCTTATCATAGATTTCCAATACAATGTCAACAGATAACTCAAACCAATACAGAAAATCCTCTCCAAAAGATGTGCCACTCTTCTCTCTCTCTGCAACTGGTAAGTCAAGACTTGCTTCTCAGAATGAGCAAGTGAGTTGTGTGTCAAAGTGAGGCGCTGGCCTCTCTATATATACAAGTATGGCACATGTGAGGTGTCCCTTCACTGGCAGGGCCGACTTCTCAATCTGGGTGGGTAAACCCACCTTTATTGTATTTCTGGGTCTCAATAATAACTACTGGGGCCCACTTCTTATTCTGCCTATTATAATTGTTTGTTGACCAATCTGCAAAAGGGGATTTGGTCCTAATACAATAACTGACATGATCAATCCACAATGGGGATTGATCCTATGAATAATATATCAATAATAATAAGAATACTCTTTGCAGTTACATTATTTCAACAGTTGTGAGGCATCCTAATGGTTGTGTCGAGCAATGAAGCTATAATATTGAGGCCCTGCTTTTTGTTTTCCACACTCTAAAGGAATGGTGGAAAAGTTGTAGTATAGAATGGGGCATGGAAGTGAAATAGATCTCTGGTCCAGAGAAAACTAGGCTAGAGGTACAATTCTTGTGAAATGGAAATTAAGGAAGGTCACCAGTAGAGGTATGGAAACCACGAGAGGGTTCCCACAACATGAAGGTGTGGAAAATCGAAAGAACTAGATAACTGTCTAAAAATAGAGAATGACAAAATGCCCAAGGGATTTTACCTTCATATAGTTCAGGTAAATGATTGTGAGGAGTGCCATGAAAGCAGAGGTGACACCAACCTAAGGTCTAGTACCCACTCCATTACTCCAGCTATGGTTCACATGAGGAGCCATTAAATTCCCTGTGGTGAATCAGTGCACTACCATAATTGTTGCGCAACATCCCATCATTCAAATGGGTTGGAATTTTGGTTGGGGGATAGGGGTAATAACTCCCCTAGATTCATGCGTTCCAACATTCTTGAGCTATCCATCTATCACCCTGTCCAGGGAATAATGAATTTGATTTTAAAATAATCCTTTTTAGGGTTTTTTCTTGTGGCAATTGCACAATTTTAATATTAGATATCATTTGATAGAGTGTGCATATTTCATCCAAACCAGTACTAGAAGATCCAAAATAGAAATGTAGGTCATAATATCCAATAACATAAGTATAGTAAAAGTTATGAACGTTTTAAATTAATCACCTTAAACCCTATTTGCACAAAGGAACTCCATTGAAAAGTAAATGATTTTCCTTAAAACCCTAATTCTATTTTTGGGTTTTCACAAGAAATATGATACTAGTATTGAACAATAGAAAAAAGAGATAATTTCCTCATTGGGAATGTTTTCAAAAATATCTCTTTCTCTTCAATTAAGAGGTGATGTAACCATCTAATAGAATTTGCTTGAATATGAAAATATGAATGTACTTTCAAATGAAGAATATGAAAACATATTTTTGAATAGGTGGTCTCATATCACAGATCACCAAGGATTCATTTTCATGCACAACCTTCCTATTACATGTTCATGGTTGTATTCAACATAAAAATATTATATTTTCTATAAAAACTAGTAACAAGCATAATCTCATGAATGTTAACTTGGATAAAATATTGCAAATTCCCACAAAAAAAAATATTCAATGCACACAAGTTGAACGTGAAAATGTTAATATTTTTATAGATCTCGATCAAAAGTTTATGGATTCATCCACTTTTCTAAATAATTTTAAGGTTTAATAAGTTTTGGATGCAGATATTAAAAATGATCTCGATCAAAGTTTTATGAATTCATACACTTTTCTATATAATTTTATTTGTTATTGTGTAATAATTCTAATATTTTAGACGATTTTTTTATTTTATTTTATTTTATGTATTAAAATTATTTAATATAGAAAAATATTGTTAGAAGTCATCGTTCGTTTTATGGATTCCTCCACTTTTCTAATTAATTTTGTTTGTTATTGTGTAATAGTTATAATATCATTAAAGGTTTTTATTTATTTTATGATTTTATGTATAATAATTATTTAATATAGAAAAATATTGTTAGAACTCATTGTTTTATGGATTTACCCACTTTTCTAAGTATTTTTATTTGTTAGTGTGTAATAGTTGTAATATGTATAAAGTTTATTATGTATTTTATGATTTTATAACAACAATTATTTAATATAGAAAAATATTATTAGAATTCATTTCAATATCACATTTATATACATTTTAATAATTATGTTTAGATTTCTTAATTTAAATATTTTATCCACTTTCTCCTACATTAATATAAATAATTGGAATGTAATACTATTAGTTCTTGTTAGTATTAGATATATATCTTTTCAATAATAATAATAATAATAATAAACAATATAAAAGTAAAACAAAATTTTAATTAAAAAAAAAAATGAAAACAAAAAATTGTTACTTCATATGGAAAAATTTTCACACAAACTTGGTTGCTAGTTAGAATGTCAAAGATTAGAAGAATACTATTACAAGAATGTTGTTTATGTGTTGCAACTCACACTCCTCTAAATTCTAAATTTAACTTATGATTTCATGAAATTACAATTTTAAAGAGGATGGAAGTATATCTTGAATTTTATTATTAAAAAATCTTGAATTTTATCATTAAAAAATTAAAGAAATATTATGGAGTAGAATCTTGGTAGAATACTTGGAAATATCATGTGTTTTATTATTAAAAACTCAGAGAAATATTTGTTGGATTACTTAGAGAAGGAGTGAATCAGTAATAGAGCAATACAATCCTTTTTAACTATATAATCCAAGTGTTATATCAATGTAGCATTATCATCTAATAAATGCAAAGTAAATAAGCATTAAACAAATGAAAAATCATATACATACACAGTACACCCGTGTTTTACGTGGAAACCCAAAGCGAGAGAAAACCACAAAATGTTTTTTCTTATATGTCTTGAAGAATTACATTCATTGGAAGCACCAACTTCCTTTGTTTTCCAGCTGCAACTGGAAGGAGGCTCCAAACCCCTTGTTTCTCAAGCTACAACCTGAAGGAAGCTCCAACACCCCTATTATCTGGCTACAACCATAAGGAGGCTACAACCCCCTATGTTCTCCGACTACAACCAAAAGGTGGCTACAACCATAAGGAGGCTACAACCCCCTATGTTCTTCGACTACAACCAAAAGGTGGCTACAACCATCTGTCCTTGCCCCGTCCAACTGCCCTGAAGTAGAAGTAGAATGATGGAACCACTCTCACACTATCATTGTGTGATATATCATTGTAAACTTGTACCAATAAACCTGAATCATGCATCAACCATGCATTAACCTGTACCTCAACCTGTAATCAACCTGTACCATAAACAAGTGCATAAACCATGCACCAACTTGTACCAAACAACCTGTACCATAAACAAGTGCATCCAACCATGTACCAAGTATGTATCAATCATGTGTCAACTACTCATCAACTATGACTCATCTTTATGTACCAACATCATCTACTATACACCTCATGCATGTGCCAACTCATCAACTACTTGTCTCAACCATGTACCCAACATGTACCTTAACCAAGATCCCTCATCAATTTCATCATCCAAATATGATTTGTAACTCTGTAATAGATCTGGTGTATATGATCACATACCTGCAAACCTTCCTTAACTTTCACAACAAAAGACTAGCATTTTCATCAAACTTTTCTTTAATCTCACATGACTAGTTTGGGATTAGTCAACAACCCAAACTTGAAATAATCATAACTATGAACCTATAATGAATAAATATATGAAAATAAATGAGTTGGAAAGGTGAGAAACCGGTTGCAGTCTTAACAGATGTTAGGTAAGCCCATAATGCCAAGTATAACATCAAATGCTAATTTGACTTGGCTGAGTTGATCATTCGATGTAGAATGCTCTTAAGATTTGTGTTCACATCTTCCACCTGACCATTTGCTTGGGGGTAGTAGGGTGACGAATTTTCCTGCCTTAAACCAAGCTTTGATGTTAACTCGGTCATCATCTGGTTCTGAAAGTGATTGCCATGGTCAGTGACAATCTCCCTTGGGATGCCGAACCTTTCTATTATCTGGTTGAATAAAACGAGAGATGCAGTCTCTCCATCATCTTTAAATGTTGGCATAGCTTCAACCCACTTTGTGAAGTAGTCTACAGCTATGATGATATAGCGGTGCCCCCTTGCTGAAGGAGGGTTGCATGTAGTGTAATCAATCCCCCACTTGGTGAAGGGACCAACTGTGATGACAGGAAACATGGGAGCGGTATGTGCCCTCATCTTCCGAGAGAAGATTTGGCACGGGTGGCACTTCTTGACTGATTCGATACAATCTTTGATAAGTATCGTCCAGAAGTAACTTGCTCGTAGAATATTTTGGGTTTTTTCCAACCTAGACAAATGACCACCACAAGCTCCAATATGGAAATCATTAAGCACGATAATTGCTTCGTCGTGAGTGATACATTGGCATAGGATGCAGTCTACACCTCTCTGATACAATGCATCATCGAGTATGAAATAATTCTTAGCCTAATGGCATACCTATAATTAATAAAGATATGCCCGCCTCGATGAGACATTTGTTATTTTCCAGATGATGCCTCTCGGTTCTTGGTCCCTGGGCTCACTTGTTTGGCACATCAGTAAAGATTGGTAATGTATTTCGGCCATCATATGCTCTTCTAACCTCACACATTAGGGGGCATCTGTTATAAACTTAATTTGCACCATACATGCTTACCTGGCATTAGGCCATCTCAGATCCCTTCTTTGCAAAGCATTTTTGAACAACTCTTTAGAAAACCTCTTTTATAAGGGTCCACACACCCTACTCCACTACTGCATGTGTGTACATGCTAGATGACATAAAACAACGTGCGTGGACCCACAAAAGCATGAAAAAAGGAAAGTTGTCGACGGAACACACAGCTTTGGGTGAGTTAACTGAAACTCTCGGCCATGCATGGACAAGGGTTCATCCAAATACTTAGCTTCTTCTAGTCTATAAAAGAAGAGTTAGGTGTCCTATTTGGAAGAGGAGAATAATAGTAAAGAAACTCTGCCCAATTGCACATTCTCATTGTCCCAACCCTTTAGCCATCCTTGTGAAAAGAGAGATACAAAGCAAAGAAGTTGGAGGATAGTTGAAGAGGAGCCTAGGATCAAGATTCGCGGAGCAGTGGCCGTTCTCGACATTGTAAGTTGATTCATTAAAGTTAATAATAAAGAAATTCTTTTCCCATCCCACTATATGAGTTCGTCATAGTTTAGTAAATATATGTTTGAATCTCTAACCCATTAGTCTATAGGTAAAATGCATGTGTAGTTTGTTGCTTGTTTGGTATGCAAGTCAGCTTTGGGAGGAGAGCTTCTAACAAGTGATCAAGCGTGAATAAGGATCGACATAGAACATTCAGAACAAGGTATGTTGGTCTAACAATGTATTTGCTGAAAAGAAATGGGGATTAAGTCTGGGGACAAAGGTAGAAATTAGGTTTCTTTTGGTCATATCTACATGCATAATATAACCCTATTTGCTAGTTCGTAGGGGGATTTCCCACCACAACAAGGAACCAGAGGCCTTGGGGGGATACTCCATTAGAACTGATGAACGTGATCTAGTGACTGAACATTCAGGAACCATACTTGGTAAGTTACAAACTTTATGTCCTAATTTATTTTCCAAACTCTTTGCATGGGAACATGATTTTATTGAGAAGTCATCATTGGCAGAGGCAACTTCTGCTCAATTTATACCTTCAGTCGAGGAGAATGTGGGTTCGAGTGATCCTCTGAAAAACCTAGCAGGGTTAGACGAACCATATTCTACTATGGAGGTTAACTCTCTGACCTTTGTTCCTACTCAAACCCTCTCTGGTGAGGATATTACATCAGTCCATACCCCTATTACCACTCCAGGCCCAGAAATTGATGTTGTGTATGATTCTTTGATTCCCTCCTATAGAGGACTTATATATCCTACTCCATTGTTGACTTACTTGGGACAACAGGTTCTCCATCATCCTGATACTACTGATAGTAAGTTGGATTATAATGGCAAGCCACAAGGAATTTATATGGCATGGTCTGTAAATTCTAACCTTTTACAATATGTACTGCAAACTGATATTCAAAAAAAAACAGAAAAGATACAATGGCAAATACAAACATTACACAGATATTTTTCATCTGGAAACCCAAAACGGGAAAACCAACATATATTATATTCATACATTGTGTTACATTGTTTACAATACAATATACATATAGGATCTAGCGGCATCCAAAACCCTAACCCAATGACCTAGATTAGTCCAAAACCCTAATTCCTTAACCGAAAATAGAAAACCATCGGCAAAAACCATGTGCCGAAAAACCACCTAAATATCATGTGGTCCCGAAAATATGTCGTCCCAGAAATATGTCGTCCCAGTAATATGTCGTCCCGAAAATATGTGTTCCATCAGCATGCATCCCCTTTGCACGCTTACCCTTTCCAAAACTTAGGATGCAATGAAACATAAAATGCACATGTTCTTTTGGAATAATATTAAAATATTATTCCCAGGCTTAAGCCCCCCTAGGCTTAGCTCCTAGGCTCATTACTTAGCCCCTTTCCCACCTTCCAACCCCTAATTCCTTGCCCAATCTGTGGATGCTCAGTCCCCCTTCACTCATTCATCGTGGTCAGTCTGCACCTGGCGGTGTTTATATTTTATTAAATGTTTTTCATACATACAAGTACAACAGCAGGCTCCTGGCCTTCAACACTTAGGCTCCCTCACCTAACAAACACATAAGTCTCCATCTTATAAGAACTTGGCTCACTAGCCTATAAAACATAATTACAATTCCTTTCAGAACTTGGTTTGTAACGGGGCTCAGCCTTGGAGACACTACATTTCTCCCTCGAAAAATCTTGAATCACGAAATGTGAAACATGCCTTATGGGTAAGTTCATGGTCATATGGACGATCACATGAAGGGGGAGATCGCGCTTGATGTTGTATTCTTCACACACGAGTTCTAAACAAGAGGACTTGTGGATCTGATTTATAGGGTTCCAGTGAGGACTCGAAAGAGTTGTTCCATCTCGGAGTTAGAGGATGATCCAATGACCGGGAGGTCACGGACCCCACTGGGGTAGGGGGTTTGCATAAGGTGGTATCAAAGTCAAAGAAAAATCTTTTAAGTTTGTTTGCAGAATAGCAGACAAAAGAAGAAGAGAGGAAGGTTGGTATCCTTCGTGGGAATTTCACTCTATTGGGAGGTGACATAGTGAAGTCATGCCGCCAAGAAGGTGCAAAGAAAATGCAAAGATTGAAGAAGAAATGAGGCAACTCATAATGAGTTTAGACACCATGGAAACAACATAGAGAAGGGCACCAGATACTGATGATGTTAGTGAAGCTGAGAGTGAAGAAGATGTCGAAGCTACGCGCCCAATTCAGAGTGTTTTCTCCCGAAGTAAAATATCAAGTGCCACACATCCTTCTCCATCGAACGGTCATGATTTACTTCGGGAATCCAGGCTTCAAGAGTTTTAGCTTCTCCCCTCTCTCTTTCATCCAAAGTGTTTTCTCTCGAAGTCCATCGATTGATGTCATGTGTCCATCCAAATCTAACAGTGGTAGTTTTCTTTAGGACTTCAGGCTTCGGGAGTTTCTGGACTTCCCCTCTCGATTTCCTCTGGATTACTTTGCCCGGATTTGCAGATTAGGCACCACGCGTCCTCCAGATCGGACGGTCAATATTTACTTTGGGAGTTTAGGCTTCGGTAATTTTAGCTTCCCTGCTCCCTTTTTCCTCCGAAGTAGTTTCTCCCGGAGCCCATAGATCTTTGTTGCATTTCCTCTTCATGTCGATGATCACGGTTCGCTTCCAAGATTCAGCATTCATTTCAGGCCACCATGTCACTCTGAGCCCATATTACTTGAGGATTTATACAAGATCTACATGCATCCCCCCCCCGATATCCAAAGTGCCGAAGACACTTGGCACCCATCAATTCAGATGCATATCTCTCATCCATTAGGGACACGTTTCATCCATTTAGCGCTAACACATGGCACTCATTTCAAGAATTTTTGGACATGTCTTCAGCCTATTTTTGAGTGACACATGTCAACCCTCTATCCACGACATGTCATCATAGTGACGTCAGGCTGCCCTGTCAGTTGCAGGAGATCATCCTCTAGGAAGTGTTCTTGTTCAAGCACCAATATTAGCACCATCTCCATGCACAGTTTTAATGGATACTAAAATTGGTGGGCAGATAAACTTTAGCGGTGGTGCTAAATTTAGTAGATGCTCCCAGATCGCAGATCAACGACCATGTTTCATTGCGGGGAGGAAACATGCTCGAACGATAAAATTCTTGAGCAATATTTCAATTGAAACCATGGTATAGAAAAAGAGCTACGTGGTGGAAGGTGGTAGATTGCAATCTCAAAAGCGGTGTGGGTCCAAACCGCCTTCAACAGCCCCACAATAATGTGCTTATTCAATGTCAATTTCAAGAGCATCACGTAGCATCCCCCTAGGTGTTGAGCATCGTCCTGATCCTGAGGAGAAAGTAGTTAATGAAAGAAAGAGATCATATTTGAAACCTTGACTCACTCTATAAATAGAAAGAATGGAGGGTCTGGCCATGGAGAGAGAACTGTCAACCCAAGGTACCACGATGGGTGGTTTTTCCTGCAGGCCCATGTTGATCTGAGCTTGCTTCTGACAAGAGAAAAAACTCGCATTCTGACGGAGGGTTGTGTAGATGTAAAGCCTTTAATGGGATGGCCATATCACAATCCTGGCGATTGTGGACTGATCTAATTATAAATAGATCAGTTCACAATTTTGTAAGGGTCATCAACTGGTTGAGTTGAGCTCCCTACTGTGTAATTTTGATGCCAGAACTGGTCTCTAGCTATGTATCAAATTTGATACTTTCGCATTAATAAAATTCATCTTCTTTCATCTCTTTGTTTAAACTGTGATGAAACACTCAGGCATGGAGGATCCATTCGAAGGTTGTGGTTCTATTATAATGTAGGTTTGATTACAGTAGTGTTGTGACTAGTTTTAGTCAGCTTCCTTGTTACCTTATTTCCCCTTATGTTGATAGGCTCGGGCATGGAGGATCCATTCAAGATATTGTAGATTCATGATAATGTATATTTGATTATTATGTTGTTGTGACATATTTCAGTGTCTGAAACTTGAGGTCAAGAGTGCTCTTGAGCCTGAGTTTTTCTTCACCAAGATGCTTGAAATATGGATGCCCATAATAGTCTTGTTCACCTCTCTCACTAAGTATTCCCTTTTCTCACACTTAAAATCAAATCATTGACTAAAGTTAATGAGGCCCTGACTTCCTTGTTCATTGTTTGTCCAGTTTATGTGTTAAAATCATTCTTGTATTGAGTTTCGTCCATTTGACCTCCACTCATAAAACCAACATCCACCAAACATTATGATGGGTACTGGGCTTATCCTGTCGCAATCTGAGGGTGAATCTCAGTGTTAACAATTACCACCAATCATTTATTTAAGTACATTATCAATTCCAAAGACACATATTTTTGGCTGTGTGAGAGGTGCAATCCAACTCGTAGAGGTGAGGTATATTTTTGTACAATTTTGTATGCTTAAATTATTTGTATTGATCATCAATTGGTGATATTTTAATACATGTAGAATCAATGCATTAAGTAATCTTGTTTTTTATTTATGTCATGAAGATGATAGTATTACTAGATGATATTACTCTAGTGAACAATTAATTTATCTTCCACCCATGGTAAATTAAAGAGACCTAGTTAGTATATGGTTGATTTCTAGAAGTATATGGTTAGTATATGGTTAGATTTGTCTATTTCAACCTAACTTTATTTACATCTCTCACTCAAATTGTACAAGGTAAAGGCAAGGGTGTTGTCAATGGTCCTCCACCCCCACCATAGCATGAGCCCATAGCCAAGTTTTAATTCTTACATATCCCCACTATAGAGATAGGTACTCAACTTGAGTTCCCAATCGATGAGATACAAATTCCAAATTAGTTTAACTAAATCTAAATTATATACAAAATTTTAAAATAATGACTATAATATGTATTTATTAATTATGTTTTTTACATGTAATATCATCAGAGAAAGGCTCAGGTATAAGGGGTTGTCAATTAACATTGATTTGGTCACATGAGTGGGATATGACCCTTATGTTATTATCCTTCGGGCCTACGATGGTTATACATCCCAATATGAGGGCCTTTTTCAAAATTTCCTCATAATGATGGTGGGAAAAATGGTCATGATCGACATTGAGGCCATAGATGCCCCTTTGCACTACAACATTTTACCTGGACATATCTAAATGTACATTATGAAGGAAGTGGCCTCATTTGTGTTTTTCACCATGATCTTCCCTCACAATCAGAAGGTCATCATGTTCAATCAGTTAACATATTATGAAACTCACCCCACAATGAATTTGAATAATATCCTTCTCCTCATCGGGGCACAACTAAAAGTTTCAGCATTTTTAGAAATGGGTTTGTGGATCTTTCAATACCCCTCTCTCCTTAGAACATACTGGGGTGATGTGAGGGTGACCCACCATACATACCACCCTTAGACTCTATACAAGTGTTCATAATCACTTATATCATGGAAGAACAAAATTCTCAGTCTACTCCTAAGACACTACCCATGAATGACCAAACCATGTATTTGCATACCACCCCTCACCCCCTCACCCAAATATTTTTCTTCTACCCACCACCAGGATTTTTGTTTAACCAAGTAGCTACTACACTCACACATCCCAACATGTTGTTAGAAATACATGTTTGGTATATTTACCCACCATCTATGGTACCAATACCTTCACTCCCACCTCAAACAATTGCATTACCCATGTAGACCCAAATAAATCCATTATTGCCACAACCTAATAACACAATTGGGGAAAAGAATACCCACACTAGCGGAAAGAAGAATAAATTTGGGGGAAATCCTCAAGACACACCTCAAATACAACCCCCATGCATGCTCTGTGAAGAACCAAGTCACCCTAAAAACATGTGTCCCACTCTTCCACAGTTGCAAAACCTCATCCACTTACCCTAGGGTAGCACCACTATTACCCTCATCAGTAGGAAAATTTGTAGACCCTACACAATAATCTATCCCCCAAACACAATAAGAAACTTTGTACCAACTTCACATGTGGTATATGTTCACAATATGGTCATTACACCCATCACTATCTCAATCTACCCCAATTTTGTGACACACTAGCAACAGTCTGCCAAATGACCCTGCCAAAACCCACTCAAAAGGTACCACAAACATCAACATGCATAGAGTCCACTTCCTCTACAATTTATTACATGTCCACTTTTTTGAATGCACATCGTACTTTCCCATGTGCACTATGCAGTCAATTGGGCCACTTCACATATATGTCTCCATTGATTATTGAATATGCAATCATTAAATGATCGTCATTTGAAATCTTTGAGAGGCTTTCCATGCCACAAGGACCCTTAACACTACATCCACCACCTAGGGTGCTTATAACCCACCTACATAAGAGAAAGTATCCCCACATGTTTCCCTTTTATCTTATCTGGTATGGCTATAACTGAATGCACTTCCTCCTACCCCAACTAATTCCCCAGAAATCCCTCAGCAATAAATTCACCCTCCTCCTAGAGATTACATCACACACAAGTGTGAGCATATACACTACATTTCCTCCACCGAAGGGTCATTACCTTCAGTCAAACAATCAGTACATATTGGGTTAACACCTGTTGGAGTAGGAATTTTTTGGATTTAAGTGTAGAATGGACCAAAGCAAGTAGTGCACACGAGAAAAGAAGAAAGAAAAAAGCGATACAAAGGAAAAAGGAAGCAGTGTGTTGAGAAAGAAGGAAGTCAAAGAAAGGATGAAGACCAACTACATGGAAGGCACTTGGAATATGGGAAAGTGGACTCCACTTAGGGTTAGGGTTTTGGATTCAAAATGTAAGGGTTTTAACCCATTTTTTAGTATAAATAGAAGAGGTATAAGGTAGATTGACGTATATTTTTTATCATATCTTGGCATCAGCTAACTTAGAACTTGCACATGACAAGTCTATTTTAGAGAGTCCTTTTTTAGTCTGATTTTTGTATGGTTGAGAGATGCGGAGCTCATATGGAGTCAATATTGAGACGTAATGGAGGGTTGGGTCGCAATATGTGGAGCTTTGTGTGATGTTTTTCATCCTCACTACACATGTACTATTCTTAAACCTTATGATGTAATGCACGCAGCGCTATTTTGATGAAGAATAATAAATAAGAAGAAGATATTTGTGGATGTATCCCAAGAGGGGGTGAAGCATGGAAAAATGGTGTATGTATGTGCGATGTATTCTATTTATTTTCTCTATGATGAATGAATGGTTAGATGAATGCATCTATTAGGGTTTATTTATAGTGCACACTAGTATGATGAATGTGGTTGAATGGATGAATTGATAGATCTAATGAATGTTATGGTAGAATGCATGTTAAAGTATAACAATAGTAAGAGGAACACCCCCAATCCCTTCCATGACTATAGACATATGCATCCTTCAATCACCCATAAACCATCTCGGGTGAGATTTTGTTGTGCACTATGTAGCCTTCTGGTTTACCAGAAGGGACAATGGTGAAAAGGGTATTGTTGGAGAACTAAGGTAGAACATGGGTCATCCCATACATCCAACAAATGGTTCCGTTGTTGGATGGAACTTAGAAGGATATCCTGGAAGGGGTTTGGTGAAGAGGATGTAGTGGTAAAAATGGATGTTCAGACCATTAAATCCTATGAAGAAAGATATTAAAAGATGGTTAGAGAGAGCAGCTAGAGTTCGCGCAGAAAGATAATGAGGGTTCCAGGTACACACCACGCCAGTACCTACAAAGGTATGTGTTTACTTATTTGCATGAAGTATATTTTTGTTATTTTCCAGAGTTATTACTGGAGTGGTTATTAAAGATGAAGGATACCCATCTGACTAATCAAATCAGACTAGTAGAGTGGAATGCTGAAAATATTGCACGATTGGAAAGGGTTAATAAAAAATTCACACGCGTAGTAGATTTTTGGTTAGACAATATTACTTTGAGGTTTATCATTGAGTTTTTGGTAGATACAACAAATTCATTTATTGTTGCAGAGCATTATTTCTTGAGGGGACCCATAGGGAGGTACATTAGGTCTATTTACATGTAGATCAAGATCTTATTACATTATAAAGGCCTGATGACCATGGAAGCAGACAGCTAGATCACTTTGTGTGCATGGGGTAGTTGGGGGAAGCACTAAGGAATATATGAGAAATGAAGAAGGCTCTGGAGGCTAGCTAGAAGAATGAAGCAATGGACCCCATCATGATACATGATGAACATATCAGGGAAATCATAAGGAAAGTAGGTGTTATGCGCAGCGAATGACCCTACCAGTATAGGATGAATAAAGGGAAGAGGATAGTAGCCAAGAGAGAGGGCTTGGATATCAATGAGGAAGAGGTAGAGGATCTTCACACCATGGGGAATACTGGGGATATATTTCACACCACATATGAGAGAAAACCAAGAGGTCATGGGTCTGGCGTACAAGAAGGCACTCCATCCCAGATCCGAATTAGTGTGGAACCCACAACCCCATGTGTGACTAAGACATTTGAAGAAGTAAGACCAATTAACCGGCAAGTGATTAGTGGTAGAAGGATTTTTATAGGAAGTGGGTCTAGTAGCAGAAGTGAAAGTTCGACAAGTAGCAGTCAAGTATGTACATCGCACGGAGGTGGTAGCTTAGTAAATTTCACTATGGTAGGAAAAGATCCAACTATTAGGATACCATAGTTCCGAGGGGATGGGTCAAATGATACAAAAAAGAATTTTTTCATATGTGATAAGATATGGGAAGCAAAGAAGATTACAAATGAAGATACAAAGGTTGTGCAGTTGGAAATCACATTTAGAGACCGCACATTAGACCGGTACATGGGGTTTGCAACAAATAATCCAACGGGAACACCTACCACTGTAGCATACATGAAGAGGAAGTTAATAAATGAATTTCTGAAACTAATCTCATAAGACCAGTTTATGAATGAAATGATAGAGATTAAGCAGAAACTAGGAGAATCAGTCTAATAAGTAGATTAGAAATTCAAGAGGATAAAAGTTAAGTTAAAGTACATGATTAATGATACACAATATAGACAATTTTTTGTTAATTCTCTATTGCCACACCTGAAGTATCCTTTGAGAAATCAGAAATTCCAGAGCTAAGCTAAGGATATGCAAGAAGCATTGCAGTTAGAAGAAAATCAATAAAAGCATATAGATCCAGCTGCAGAAAAACTAAAATAGAATTTGAAGAACTTAACATTCCAGTTGAATCAGAACAAAGGAAAGGAAAAAAGAGAAGATGTTTGGTGTACAATGTGGAGGACCGAAGGCCATCACAAGAATGAGTTTCCATTATTTGCGCAGTATATTGGAGTGGTTATGCCAAACCCTTTCGCTTCAAGAGGACCATGGTGTTATATTTACAAAGCACATGGGCATGATCCCTATCATTTCCCCCTAATGCAGAGGTATTGGATAGTGTCAAAGAAAACATTTTGTAACTTTTGTAAGTCAATTGGACACGAAGACAAGGACGACAAAACCTTGGAGATGATGAAAGAAAGGATTGTAGATACATATACAGTGCAGGTTGAACATGTAATAGGAAAATCTACACAGCAGGCATAGTATAACAACATGCAGTAGCCACAATATAATCCCACGCAGCAGTTTCAAGAACAACCATAGAACAATAATGCGTAGCAGTTTGGAGCACCACCGCGAAAGTGTGCAGCACCAACAAAGTACAATAATGCACAGTTGTAGTACAATCAGAGACCTCAGTACAATACATTGTGTGGAGATAATTAGAACAATAGAGGAGGCTTCAAAGGATGATGTCGTGGAGAGAGAGGCTTTGGAGGAGGTCGAGGACTAGTAGTTTTTCATAGTTGTTGGAAACCAGGGCACTATGCAAGATACTACCCACAGACACCTGCAAAATGTATGTATTTTTGCATAGCAGACCACGAAACATAAGATTTTCTAACACTTTTGATAAAGATAGAGGAAACGAGGAACCATACCAATCAGAACTTGCAATGGATCAAGGTGGAAAATAGAGAAGAGGAAAAGAAGAAGATTAATATAGTTACTAGAGGTTGATATAATACAGGAGAAGATGAAACAAAGAAGGATTAGGACCAATAACAATGGGTTAGGAAGAATACACCACCCAAACAAAAGTTTGATGTGCACAGAAGGAGATTCAGAAAGAAAATATTGTGTCTACTTCAGGGACTAAACCAGAAGATGAGATATCAGTGTATGACATGCCTTCATTATTTGATCAAACCAATCAAGAATAGTCTTCAAAACAAGTAAGTAACTTAAGAAACTTTTTGGGTTCATGTGTAAAATTGTTGAATGATAAAAATTCCTTACAAGTACAACATAATTTGTTAGAAAAGTGTAAATCTGGGGAAGAAGGGTAAAAACAGTAAATCAAGTATGTAAGAAGAGAAGAACTAGGAGGGAATTCATATTGAATTCTAGCATAGGGGATTTTAACATGGGGATTATCATACTAGACTTAGGGTCTGAAGTCAATGTTCTACCAAAGAAGACTAGGGAGTCTATGGGAGAACCTCAATTGGGGTATTCACCTATTCAATTGAAGTTGGAAAATAAGCACAAAGTGGTGCCAATTGGTAGGTTTATTGGGATTCAAATAGATTTAGATGGTGCATGCACCATGGAATACTTTGAGGTCATTCACATAGGATATAATACTTCACCATATATAGCATTGTTTGGCCTAGATTGGGATTTTTATAACTAGACTATTATCAACTTCAAGACAAGGAAGATGATATTTGAATCAGGGGAATACAGATTTTTTGCACCATTATATCCCTCAAATGGAGGAAGGTATGTGGAACCTTCAATAGACAATATTATTACAGGAGATGTAAATCATTTATATAGAACAACCACGTGCAAAGAAGATTATATCAACCCAACTGTAGATGGCATGATCGGTTGGAGGAGTATTACTTCTTGTGCTTGAGACTCTGACATGGG
The DNA here is from genome assembly GCA_009831015.1 of Picea engelmannii. Lineage (NCBI taxonomy): Eukaryota > Viridiplantae > Streptophyta > Pinopsida > Pinales > Pinaceae > Picea > Picea engelmannii. The sequence continues at coordinate 759,431 of ML777014.1, read as the reverse complement.
ATTGGAAAACTAAAATCATCGACTACATGAATTATCTACCAGGAGATGTGCTATAATGATGTGTGTGTTGATATGGGTTGGTACATAGCTAAGAGAACCTCCTACTTTTTATGGTTTGAATGAATTTTGAGGTAGAGGATGTGGAAAATTAGAGATTACCAACATTATATATTTCTTTAAAAGCTATACCTGGAAGATAGTGTGGTACATACAAGGAAAATATCAACAATTGGTTTTAGTGCAAAAGATTAATGTGCATCAAATTCGGTGCAGAGAAGGAGTATAGATATGAGGAGATATATGAGGGATTTGGACAACCTTAAGAACATGTAGATAAGTGCATAGTTCAATGGATATTAGTACCACTAGAATAATCTCCACACCATTTTATTCACACACTAGAAATCATTTCGAAGAACAGGTACACAGAATAGGAGCAATGCAGAGAAACTGCTAACTGGTAAGAGATACAGCAGAATTTCATAGTTACATTTTCCTTTGAGCATGACAGTCTAGAGATTGATACAGCGTTGAAAGTGGTAAGAGATGGAATATTTGAAGAACCATAATTTGAAATAATTACAGCATATCAAAAGCAGGATAAACAAACAGTTATGTTAGCTCTCTGTAATTCCCAGGGGTTGTCAAGGGAAGAATAAATTGACAAAGGTAACTTACCAAAACCACTTTTGAAACTAGGATCTAGCCCTACCAGTTTCAAAGAGGGATCTCTCTGTATGATTTAGAGTTGTTTAATTTTTAGATATTAGGCTAGTTAGAATAATCTGAGTTTTTTTGTTTATTTAATAAAGTTGGTTGAAGAATTTCTTTAAACTTCCATTGGGCTATGGGGTCTATATTATATATTAGGATCAAATACAAATTTTATGAGGTTCCTTCACAGGGCGAGATAGTGATACGATTGGATCTATTAGAAGTAACTGGTATGAAAAAGATAGAACAGGTGAGAAAATCAACCAAGCAAAGAAGAAGTCAAGAATTTCTTTACTTAATATCAGATGAATAACATATAGATCACTAAAATACTAGTAACAGAGTGTACGAGAAAAATTATGTTCATTAACTTCCTTTTAATGATTAGAAACTGAAAACATAATGATCATGGAGAAAGATAAACATCACCAACGTTCAAACGCAAGAATCCTGTGAATAACCTTTTTATTACTGGTTGATTCTTTTGAAAAGATTACATAGATAACTCTTTAAGTTGTATTGTTTGTGGACTTTCATTATTGAATTTTTGAAGGCTTGTTGTTCTGACTCCCTCTCATCTACTTCAATATGTGAAAAGATAAAAAGGTCATGTTCTTCTTGAGTAAGAAATATGGAATCGTTGTCATTAACCCCCCATAAGATTTATGTGAATATCATCTAATTCCTCAATTATCTCTTCCCCTTCATCAGCATAGTTTTCTTCAAGAGGTGGCCTAATCTGTCGATCATGACCTGTATGTTCCCTTTGGTCTCTGGGTTCTCTTTGTCTGATTGGGGGAGGATTTCTTCTGAAATTGGGATTTCGAATCTAAGGGCCAGGTTGATTCTATCTAGGTGGGTTTATGTCACCGATTTCTAATATTCCCATCAATCTCCCCACAGTTCTGACTAAAGAATAAATTTTGGCATCTGAAGTAGAAGTGGAAGGTTCATCTTTAATTGTAACTCTCCTTTCAATTCTTTGTCTGGCTCTCCTAGCCAACAGATTTTCTTTAACACTTACAACACTCTTGCAAAATTTCTTTCTCTCAGTTGATTAGGACATATCATCATAGAATCCATCAGGGAACTTGATCAAGGCCAGGCCTTGAGGAGGTTTCATATCAACAGGAATTGAAATATAGATATTATTAAAATGAGTGCAATAGTCTTGTACAGTTTCCCCTTGGTTTCTTATGATATTTTCATATTCAGATAAAATTTGGAGAGGGTTTTTCTTTACCTCCCATCTATTGAAAAAGGTTTGATGAAAAGAAACAATATCAACAATGCTAGCAGCAGGTAATGCCTTAAACCATTTCTTAACATCACCAGTTAAACTTTGTGCAAAGAGTCTCATTTGGACATCTGCCTCATCAACTTCCTATAAATCAAAGAAATCATTCATTTTATCCATGTGTTGTTGTGCACTAAGGGCTCTGGTACCATCAAACTGAGGAATCTTGGTTTGATAGTCCTAGGGAATGTTATATAAGGGAGCATATAACACCAGGGTAGCATATATTGTTGCCATGATTGGTGGAGGAGGCTGGATGAAAACTTGTATGATTGGTGGAGAAGTGACAGAAGATGTAGAGTAAACATGGTTGTGAGGTATAGACTAATATGCTTGAGGATTGACAGAAGTTGCAACAATAGAAATGGCAAAAATCTCAACAGACTGTTGAAAATGGGCTTTGTACAAAGCTTGGTCAAGATTTGATGCTATATATTGTAGTTTCTCAAACTCTTGAAGGATCCATTGATCAAAATCTGTTCCATGAGAGAGTCTTTCAGGGGTTCTAAGTTGGAGGATGGTTTGATCTAGTACTATTTCATCCATAAAGCTATCAGATTTGGTTCTGAAAAGGACATGCTCAAAAGGTATGTCAAACTTGATATCATGGATTGTGATAAGATTCTCTAGAAGATAAGTGGCCCTAAGAATAGGACTGTTATTCCCTTGACCTTCTGATGTGTTTCTTTTTTTGATTAATTTTTCGAGGTTATCTAGTATTTTTACAGGTTCTGGATCAGGGTGAGATGTAGTCTGAATTCGTTTTGGAGCCAGAACTTAAAATTTAAGAAATCTAATTTAATATGTAAAAATTCCAACAACCTATGAACATTTATCTCTTGAAAGTTAGATCTTTGATTGTTCAGAAATAATTTTTTCTTATCTAGGGAAGACAATCTATAAGGTTTGGAAAATTTGTTCAGTTCCCCAATATGGTCGCCACTATGTTAGCACTCTGTAATTCCAAGAGGTTTTCAAGGGAAGAATAAATTGGCAGAGGTAACTTACCAAAACCAATTTTCAAACTGGGATCTAGCCCTGCTAGTTTCAGAGAGGGATCTCTCTGTATGATTTAGAGTTATTTAAGTTTTAGATATTAGGCTAGTTAGAATAATCTGAGTTTGTTTGTTTGTTTAATAAAGTTGGCTAAAGAATTTCTTTAAAATTCCATTGGGATATGGGGTCTATATTAAAGATAAGGATCAAATACAACTTTTATGAGGTTCCTTCACAGGGCGAGATAGTGAGACCTTTGGATCTATTAGAATTAAGTGGGATGAAAAAAACAGAACAGGTGAGAAAATCAACCAAGAAAAGAAGTAGTCAAGAATTTATTTACTTAATATCATATGAAGAACATATAGATCACTAAAAGACCAATAACAGAGTGTACGAGACAAAAAAAATTCATTAACTTCCTTTTAATGATTAGAAACTGAAAACATAATGATCACAGAGAAAGATAAACATTAATAGAGAAATATAAACATCACCAGCGTTCAAACACAAGAATCCTTTGAATAGCCTTTATATTATTGGTCAATCCTTTTGAAAAGATTACACAGATAGCTCTTTGGGCGCAAAAATCAACCCTCAATACTTCAAAGTAAGAAGTATTTATACAATAGTTACATATGATTTTGTCATTAATGACTAGGATATTGTGGAGAAAAAGTCTAACTAACTAGATTGCAAGATACAAAATAATAGGAATGTTGCTAATCTATTTGAATCCTTGGTGTTGAATCTGGGGGAAGTAGTTGATGATTCATCACTTTGACTTGAATATCTTCTTCATGCTGACTCGAAAATCCACATCACCTTTACTTAAGTAAAGAACATAGGTCTTCCCATCTCTTTTGACTAGGGATGGAAACCTTGAGTAACTTTCTGTATATTTCCTCCATTTCAGTGTACTTGGAAAAAGTAGGTTTTGTAATAAAAATATATTTTATCTCATGTTGGATGCTCAACTCCAACAGTAATGTTTCTAAGAAAGACATTCCAGTAATGCTTCCTTTTATACCTGCAAATTTAGAACCATTCGTTACCACTGTGATGATCTTTTGCTTGTAGTCTGATAGTGTGATGAGATTTTCATTGATCACTAGTAGTCCAGGGAGTCCCTTCTTGTGTAGTGTGTCAACCTTGCTGAAAAATAGCTGCACTCCAATGTCCATCATCTGAGATTTCTCCTCTAGCTGCAACATCAATTCTTTCTTGGTCAAGACCTTCTTGACCTCAAGGATGGTATTTTTCCTATCTTCAATTTTCAATGCCTCTAACTCCTGCTTAGTCTTGGAGTTTAGGAACCTGAAGAGTTCAGTGGCCTCTGTAGGCCTCTCCCCCAATTCTTCTCTTATCTTTTCAATTGCTTGTCTGGCCTTCTGTACCAGTTCATGTTGTTCAAAAAAAAATTGTATGAATGGCCATATCTCTTCCATTGACTTGTTGATGTCCATACATATTTTTTCCTTGGCCTTAGACAATGTTTTAGCCATGGCAGTCTCCTTCTACAGATTCTGTAATTCTTGACCGAGTCTTTATGATTTATGCATTTATGTGTTATAGCTAGCCTGGAACATGGACTTGAGGGATTGGAGGCTTTTTACTTCTTCCTTTAACTTTCTAATTTATTCCCCTTGAAGGGACATGTCCTCCATTGATTTCACCAGCTTCTCAGAAGCATCTGGAACTTTCACTATAATGGTTGATGGAATCTTTGTTCTTGTGGATGTTGTTGTACTAACTCCTATGAGAGGAACTGCATCTAGTGGGATAACATCCATCTTGACACTTTGTTATTTATCTTTAACCAACTTGTCTAATTCATCTTCCATCTCCTTTATATGTGCATTCTATTCCATTATCAGTTTCATCTTCTCCTCCTTGTGGAATTCACTTTTAGCCATTTCCTTTGCTTGTGAATATTTGGTGACTGGAAGTTTCAATTGTTTCCTTAGAAATGCTATGTCAACATTTTTCTTCTTCAGTAGTTCCTCAACTACTTTGACATTGGATGGTTCATAACCGATCTTCAATACCATATCCTCTAGGGATTTTATTTTATTATCTTTGGTCTAGGAGGATATCTTTTATAGCTTCAACTGAGATTTGACATTATTTAGAGACACCTACAATTTTGCAGCAGTCAGTGATGTATTTTTCAAGGTGGAGAAGATCATCTCCCCTATTTTCCTATCCATGTCCATCTGATCTGTTGTATGAACCAGTTTCACATCAAACTCAAATGATGTTTTCTTGTAATTAGAAACTATCTTGGGATGAGGGACCTATCTTGGGATGAGGGACCTATGCCTGTAGGAATGCCATGTGCATCCTTCCCTTCTCTGTGTCAAAGATGGATAGTAATCTATTTTGAGTTTTAGATGTCTGCTTCCATAACTGGGCATATGTGTTGTTGTTTAGAAGTTCATTATTCTTCTTGATCATCTTGTGTTTGTCAAATATGCTTGATCATGTTGGCTCTTGAGAGGATTCAAATGATAGTGCAGTGTCTGTTTGCTTCTTGGATGAGGATGTGGACACTATGTATTGACTACCTGAGAAAAATGATGAATGTGGTCCCTCCATAACTATACTGGATTTTGTTTCCCCTTCTCTGAACTTGTCTGGTGTGTGGATAGTCTTAGTCCTCTTCCTTTAAACTTGTAAGTCTTCAGCTGACACCTCTATGACCGAAGGTGAAACCTCTTTCCTGGATCTTTTTTTTGTCTGCACATGAGGAGTGCTGGTATGTGAGGCAGTGAAAATGGGGGATTCTTCTTCAGTTTCCAGCAATGTATTTTCTTGCCAATCTGTTTGATTCATAAACTTTTCTACTTCAGGATTTGGCACATGAACATAAGAAGAAGTCTTATGTTTGAGCCTAGTTTCTGATATGATGCCAAAAGGATCATAATTCCATGGGAAACTTGGATTGAAATTCATTTATTTCAAGATATTGTTGGCTTCTTCTCCTCCAGCTCTGTTGTTGGATATGAAGGAACTTATTTGGATCTTGATCCTGAGTTTTTGCTTCTTCTTGAATGACACAAAGTGGATGTCATCATACTTTATCATCTACCTGATGTATTCCAAGGAAAATATTCTGACAAAAAGGTACTTTGGTAGTTTGTATGGTGGTAATTGACACCCATAAACACTGATCTCGGTATGGTTCTGGTAAAGATACCAGTCCCATGTTTTGGCTAAGTCTGATAGGTGAATAATTCTCTATACCTCCTCATTTATCCTTGGTTCCATTATGTTGTTGAGCATGCACACCACTGGAAGGTAAAACTAATTGATGAAGTGTTTGAAGCTGAAGTCGGATGATTTCTTCCTCACTAGTGATGTCCAAGAAGTCATTGATTGAGGATTCCCATTTTGATCCAATTTTTGAAAATCACAAGAGAATATGTCTTCTTGGAAGAAAAGGAATAGGTACCCCAGCACTGAGGAGTACTTGAACATTCCCTCTATGGAGAACTTGAAAAAAAATTCATGTATAATGTTAGCCAGAAATTGACTGTAATCAAATTGATTTGTAGCTTTCTCTTCTGTGGAGAAAATGGATAGAAAACCTAGGATGGGTTCATCTACCCATTCATCAGAATAATATCCTAACATGTAACAAAGGGTGGAAATGATTTGGTTGGCTATGACTGAGAAGATGGAAGAAGGATAGAAAGGGTTATTTTTAGGCAACTGCGCATCTTCTGGTAGGAAAATTTCAAATATTTGGGCTCTCTGAGGGAAAGAAAGATTTTGGTAGAGGTCGTTCAGGATTTCAATCAAGAATGGGATAGCATAATTGGTTCTAGGGATATGTAGCATCTGGTTTATTTTTCAGGGGTGATGGTGAATAGAGTTTCGCCAGATGGAGACATAATGGCCCTTTGGCTGGGAAGGTAATGGACTTGACACTTCAGGGTGAACTCAGGGAAGTGATAGGTCTAGGGAAACATGTACAATGGCATATTAGACTCCCTGATTCTGATCTCATCACTCTAGTCTAAGAAAATATCTTTAATCCAGAAGTGTAATTCGAAGAAATCAAATTCACACTTCGGCTCTGCAACTCGGTAATCTTTATCAGCCAGGGGGCGCGGTCCAGATCGATGGGAGGAGGAAGAAACATATTTTCTTCTGTTTCAACAGATTTCGATTTGGGCACCATAATTAATCATAAATATGAAGATGGAAAAAGGTATTGTCTATGATTACCCAGCTTGATGGCGCCTCTCGACGTTGTTCCTGGTGGTGGTTAGATTGAAAACAGGAAACGGTTGTGTCTATTGTGTCTATATCAGTGAACAATGTGGTAATGGCAAAGAAATAGAGTTAAATAGTGTAGGGGGTGTCCGTTATGGTGCAAGTGGTGATTTGGATGAGTAACGGTCATGGGGGGCGGCATTGATTGGCCAATGGGTAGATGGGTGTGACGTGGATGGTATTAATTGGCCAACGAGTAGATATGAGTGAGACGTGTGACAGGGTAGTGGGGTATGGTGGTGGAGTGAGGTGGGCGATATCCGATGAGTGGTTAGGTA
>ML777014.1:732829-751632 GCA_009831015.1 Picea engelmannii | reverse complement strand
GTTGATCTAAGAGTGGTTTGATCAACCACTAAGAATTATCCACCTTTTAGCCACAAAGCACCAAAAGGTCAAATCCCGATAGGACTTAGGATAAAAAATATATTTTGGGTAGTGTTAGCTTCCCTTTCTTTATTTTTCACCAATGGGTCAAAAACACATCAAATTAAATCAAATAAAAGGCATTTAATCAACCCTTTGAAAATTTGTATTGAAATAAAGCATGCTAACCTAGTTCCTAATCTAATTACCTAACACATTAACCCATCTTAAATGGTTGGGTCACTAATTACTCTAACCTAAGATATTTGGCCAAGATTAGAATGCTTGGCCAAACTTATTCACTAACCTATCTAACTTGGCCAAGGTTAGATCGTTTGACCAAATTTATTCACTATCCTATCAACATAAATTTAAAGAATTTGATCATGGTTGGACAGTATGAATCAAACCAAGTTTATTTCATGGGGTTTTATCTTTTTGTCTTTTTATTTTTTATACCCTCTTTTGATTTCTTTTATTTTCTTTTTCTTTCTTTTCTTTTCTTTTCTTTTTCTTTCTTTTTCTTTCTTTATTTTCTTTTCTTTCTTTTTCTTTTATTTTTGTAAATCATTTGCAGAATAAAATATTATTTACAATACAATACAACTAGAGGAAGAGATTGTAATCACCAGGTGGTCCTATGAAATATAGGGTTATAACAAGTTAAACAATTGCTACATTATTATCACGTCGTAGAAGAAGAAAAACCAACAAAAGATAATCCGCACAATATACAAATCCCAGAAGTGGAAGGTGAAAGGGAAGTAGAAGGTCCCAAGATAGATTCGAAATATTATGCTGCACCATTAAAGATAAATAAGGTCAACATTGGAACTATAGAAAGCCCAAAAATGGGAAGTATTGGAAATTATTGGGAGAATCAAACAATAGAAAGGATCACATAATTAATGCATGAGTACAGTGACTTCTTCCTAGTGAAATTCTCAGAGATGAAGGGATTAGTAGGAGAGCCAGGAGAGATGAATATCCCTTTGAATCCATAAGAAAGACCCATCAGACAGAGACCTTACAGATTGAATCCAATATACAAAGAGAAGGTAAAGACAAAAATTGACAAGATACTAGAAGCTAGTGTCATAGAACCTATAGAAGAGTTAGAATGGATCAGTCATATGGTGGTGCAGGAATAGAAGAAAGGATGGATTAGGATTTGTGTATATTTGAGAAAATTTAATGATTATTTCCTACATGATCCTTTTCCTACCCCATTTACAGACAAAGTTTTGGTGAATTTAGGGGTTCAAGTAGCTTATTCATTCACAGATGGGTTTTCAGGATATCATCATATTAGGATTGCGCCTAAATATAGACACAAGACTACATTTTCTACAGAGTGGGGATCATTTCAGTATACATTTATACCATTTGGATTGAAGAATGCACCAACAATTTTTCAAAGGGTAGTAGTAGCATATTTTAAGTACTTCATTCATAAGTTTTTGGAGGTTTACTTGGATGATTGGACGGTGTTTAGCTTACTAAAGGACCATGTTATAGTGCTAATATTAATGTTAGACAAATGCAAACAATGTCAGATATCACTAAATATTAAGAAATGTATTTTCAATGCACCTTTTGGTATTTTGTTAGGGCATGTGGTGTGTAAATAAGGTATGTTGGTTGATCCTGCTAAAATTTTCATCGTAGTTAATTTGCCACCACCAAAGTCATGCGTCAATTGAAGAGTACATTGAGCCATACAGGATACTACAGGAAGTTCATAATAGGATATGCACAGATTACTATGCCAATGGAGAAGTTGTTGAAGAAGGACACTAAGTATCAATGGAATGAGGAATGCCAACATATTTTGGATATTTTGAAGGAGAAGATGGTTACTACACTGATTTTAGTGTTCCCAGACTGGGCAAAATAATTTCATGTGCATTTGGATGCATCTGAAATAACATTAGGAGTAGTTTTAACCCAACTAGGAGAAGCTGATATAGATCAACCTATAGCGTTTTCCAACAGAAATTTATCAGATTCATAACATAACTATAACAGTACTGAAAGGGAAGGGCTAGCTATGGAGTATGATTTGTAGAAATACGGACATTACTTGTTAGGTTAACATTTCAATATGTTTACAGATCAGTATGCTCTAATATATTTATTCAATAAGATAGTGTTGGGAGGAAGGATGTGTAGATGGCTACTTTTGTTCCAAGAATTTGATTTTGAAGTAGTTGTGAAGCCTAGAAGATTGACTACATGAACATATCACTTATCCAGAATAACTAATGAAGAAGAACCCAGTAACTTGGAATACAACTTTATAGATGCACAATTGTTTTCAATACATATAGATGATGAGTATTTTGTTGATATTATTGAGTTTTTGAATACAAGTGACACAGGCGATACGTGACCGTACCCCCGTCGCGCTCTCCCGCTCATAGGATCGTTCAATTTCCCTCTGTTGAGCCGAGGCATCTCTTTAGATTCCGGAGTGGAATCCTCTGCTAAAATCTGACCTAGTCCACAGGTCTCTTTCCTTCACCTTCTCGGCCTCTGCATGAACCGTGATCAATTTCCCCACAGGAAAAACCAATTATCGAGCATCCGGATTTTGCTATCTCTGGGGTCGAAGGTTTCTACCTGTCGAATCCCCGATTCCCGAAGATCTCTCTACTCGGCCTTAGCCCCTCCTAGATATGCCCTAGTCCACGTGACCAACTCCATGACCACACCTTACCTCTTGTCGGGGTTTCGGACCTTTCGATGCCAAAATGCACAAGTCCAAGGGACTTGCGATATACCGATCCCCGATTCCACGCTATAACCTGCCACCTGTCCTCCGCCGACTCCTGTGGCCCCCACACCTTTGAGTGTCGGAATATCGCGTATCGCAATATCGCAATTTTTTGATGCAACGGTTCCCTTACCTTCAGGATTCCCGAATTGTCGAACCCCGATGACCAAGTCTCTATCATAGTGTGCCACTTGTCCACTCCTCCGGCGCCTGTGGCCCACACTCCTGTGGCGATCGGGAAATCGCGTATCGTGATATCACGATTCTCGTTGCACTAGTTCACGGGACTCGTGAAACTCCAAATCCCGATTCTCCGATGAAGCCTCCTGTCAGAGCTTCCCTAGTGGCACTCAATCTCTGCCACGCGTCCCCACGAATGGAAGGTCTCGATTCCTCCAGGATTTTGAGACTTTTTAAGTCTCATTCCCACGACCTCAGGAACTTCGATTTTTCGATGCTCTCCAGATCTCTGCCACGTGTCCCAACCTGATGGATGGTCCAGATCTGATCTCGATGTTTCGTGACTTGCGCTGTCTCAATTCCTATGATCTCGAGAATCCTGAATTCCTGATGGATTTTCTCCTCCTATTCACGAAGGCTTAACCTCCATGCAACTTCTCCAGATCCGATGGTTGTCGGGTATCTATCCCAGATCTAACAGCCCAGATCTGTCTTCTTGTGCGCTCCTCCTCCTAGGACTAAACTATGCGCAACTCCTCCCGATCTAACGGCTGTCGGGGTTTTCAGTATTTGATCCGACAACTGTCAGTCTCTTCCTCCTATAGGATCTTCCTGAGCTTCTCCTGGACGCTTAAGAACAATAGTCCAGATCTGTTCTTCTGTCGATCTGACGGTTGACGCTGCTCCTCCTGAGCTTACGCACTTCCTTCCCAACCTTGGGAGAATTTCAATCTTCCAAAGGTCTCGACCTTTGTCTTCCTTTCCCTTCTGCAAACTCCTTCACCTTGAGCTTCGCTAATGCACGTAAGAGCATTGTTCCTCCTGAGCTTCTCTTCTTCTCCTTTCCTCAAAAGATTCTCCCAACTCCTGCACTCCTTGCAGAGTCTTCAGATGCACTCACTGGTGTTGTCCCTTCTGAGCCTTCACAATCACTCAGACCCCTTGAGGGGATTTTGTCTTCTTTCCTCCTCCCACGGATGGAGAATGAAATGGATGCCTTCCTGTCTATCCTTCTACTCAAGCGACCCTCTTACTGAGTCCTCATGGGTGTTCAGTAACCCCATGAAGATCCTTCCTTGGACTCTTCCTTCAAATGGAAGAACTCAAAGAGTTCTCTCCTCTCTTATGTGCCTACTTGCACACTTTCTCGATGCCCTCCTGGCAGAGTCTCTTCTCCTGTGCCATCTGCACAATACCTCTATGCCCCTCTGGCAGAGTTCCTTTCTTTGTACACTCCTGTACACACACTCAATTCCCACCTGGCAAAGCTCTCACAGAATCCTCCACAATTCTATTTTCAACTGTGTTTCAGCTACACAGCCTTGCCTCCTAAGGTGTTCAGTAACCTCATAGGTCTTCTTCCTAAGTTGTTGATTTCAGTCCTATGCCTCAGCACATCTCTGTCTGACTCCTTGGAGTTCAGAAGTGCATCCTTCTGTGCATGGCTCTCAGAACCTCAACGTTCTGTCATACCCTCCTGGCATGAAGCCTCAAAGACCTTCAACCCTGAAATAAAACACACTCCTACAGAATACATCAACATACATCTACAGCATATATATGGAACACACACACAGACATCCATTCAACACAGAATAATGCAGGAAAAACTGCTATGTTATATATTAACAAATGGAAACAATGCCTGTATCTTTACAATGGTGTTCCTAAGCTCTCTCTCGCTCTTCTCTACCATCTACTTGACTCTCTCAAAAATGAGATCTGAAATCTCTTTTACCTGAGTGGCTCTTAGCGCTTCCCTCCAGGTTCACCTACTCTAATTAATTACATTCAATTACAATGAATGGGCTGTCTAGTCCAGGATTGGATCTAGATCTCAGCCATTCTTGGCATTAAAGTCGATCTACCTAACGCCTGCACAAAGGCATGGCTTCCATGGCTCACTAGCCTAAGTATTTAAATTACATTCATTACAAATTTAAATGAGGTTGCGCCTCTCTTTCAGCTCTGAATGCGTGCGCACTAACGTGGTTGGCTGGTTGGCTAGCTGCATGGGGAGATGCTCCTGCATCATACTCCACAGCTACAAAAATCATGAGCTCCTGCTCATGAGCTTCCTCTATAGCTGTGGGAATCCTCGTAGATCCCATACGAATCTGTGGAGTTGTCCATCCGCTCCATCTTCCTACTGCTACTGCTACTGCCTTTTCTCTGCCCAGCTTCTCTTCGCTGGTATTCTACGCTGATCTCAACATTAGCTCCCTAATTTCTTCAATTACTTCATCTAGCTCTAGTGGCTGGTATTTCCCATGCAGTCTCCTCAGCTGCAAAAATTTGTGGTCATTGGACAGATCATCATGATCTCCCACGCCATCTTCATCTATTTCCAACTACACTTGTTGGATGTGGCTTCCCTGCACTTTTACCCTCTCTTCCAGGGCTTCTATCTGATCCCACAGATCAGTAAAGCAAATGTTGTTTGCTTCTTCTTCCTCTGTTTCTGCAACCTCCCATGTTGCAGTCTTTTCAGCTTCCTAGCTGAAAATATTGAGCCATTCCTCCGAATACTCCCCATCTTCTTCACCTTCTGCTGCAAACTCCCCTGTTGCAGTCTCTCCAGCTTTGATGCTGAATGCGTTGAGCCATTTCTCAGAATGATCACTTTCTTCATCTGCTTGGGAAGCTCCCAAAGTCTGCTCCAACTCTTCTTCTTCGACAGTCATCTCCAGCTGTGACTGTTCTTTTGTTGTTGCACCATCTACAACAGAATTTTCTGCCTCCTCTGGGGAAAATGGTAGGAATACTTCAATTCCCCCAATCATCAGAACATAATTTTGATCTTCCTTCTCTGTCAGTTGCATCTGCTGATCTCCTTGCGAGTTCATTTTCTCTGTCAGCTCCCCTGGCTGAATCTGACTCCTCAATTCATCCCTACCCATCTGGCAATATGGGATGCTTCCACTGCTGCTTCCTTGGCAGACCATGAGATCAACTGATCCCATCTTCATCAGCACTCCTCGCTGAATTGAACTCTCCATGAGACCTTCCGATGGTCCCAAGTTCTCATCTCTGCTCACCTGGCAGTTTGACACACTTCCGCTGCCCTCCTGGGAGTCTTTGATACTTCCACTGCCCTCTTGGCAGTCTTCGATATCCTCAGACGATCTCTCATCATTGCCCAGTTGGCAATGTGAAATTCCTTCATTGTCCTCATGACAGTCCATGAGATCCCCAACTGATCTCAATTCGTTTCCCTTCTAGCAATCTGGAATTTCTTCTTCTCTGCCTTCGTGGCAATCCTTGAGATCACCAGCTGATCTCATTTATGTTCCTTTGCCCATTTGGCCATTTGGAAACCTTCCACTGCTCTCCTAGTAGCCTATGAGATCCCGCAGTGATCTCTGATCATCCTCTTCACCGAGAATGCCTCCAATCTCTGGTTCACAGATGTAAACCATCCCTTCTTCCTTGGTGGCCTTGAGGTTTTCAGCATACCTCAACCATCTTCTCAACAGCCTCTGCTGTCGTTTGACCATCAGCTCCCTGACTGGCCATTTCACCTTTGGTGTCTTCATGGGCCATTCATATACCCATCTCGGCTTTTTATTCTACCACATCTTCAATTCGAGCTCCTCCATCTCTCGCTTTATATCAGCGAGCTCTTTATCCATTTTTGCTACGCTCATCAGCTCTGGCTTTTTCCGTTCAGCATGCTTATGGCGTTCAGTAGCCATCTTGATGTGTCTATCTTCCTCCTTGACATATTGTTGCTGTCACTCCTGCAATCCTGAGTGCTCAGCTTCATCATCCTACAATATCCCTCTGACTGTCTATGGACTATTGCCTACCTGCAAACAAGTCCTCATAGAGTCCTCAGTAACTCCATCTTCTTCCAGCTTCTTATGTCTGCAATATACAAATAGATTTCATGCTCTGATACCACTTGACGTAGGCGATACGCGACCGTACCCCCGTCACGCTCTCCCACTCACAGGATCGTTCAATTTCCCTCTATTGAGTCGAAGCATCTCTTTAGATTCCAGAGTGGAATCCTCTGCTAAAATCTGACCCAGTCCACAGGTCTCTTTCCTTCACCTTCTCGGCCTCTGCATGAACCATGATCAATTTCCCCACAGGAAAAACCAATTATCGGGCGTCGAGATTTCTCTATCTCTGGGGTCGAAGGTTTCTACCTCTCAAATCCCCGATTCCCGACGAGCTCTCTGCTCGGCCTTAGCCCTTTCCAGCTATGCCCTGGTCCACGTGACCAGCTCCGTGACCACACCTTACCTCTTGTTGGGGTTTCGGACCTTTCGATGCCAAAATGCACAAGTCCACGGACTTGCGATATACCCATCCCCGATTCCACACTATAACCTGCCACCTGTCCTCCGCTGACTCCTGTGGCCCCCACACCTTTGAGTGTCTGAATATCGTGTATCGCAATATCGCAATTTTTTGATGCAACGGTTCCCTTACCTTCAAGATTCCTGAATTTTCGAACCCCGATGACCAAGTCTCTATCATAGTGTGCGACCTGTCCACTCCTCTGGCACCTATGGCCCACACTCCTGTGGCAATTGGGAAATCACGTATCGTGATATCGCGATTCTCGTTGCACTAGTTCATGGGACTCATGAAACTCCGAATCTCGATTCTCCAATGAAGCCTCCTGTTAGAGCTTCCCTAGTGGTGCTCAATCTCTGCCATGCGTCCCCATGAATGGATGGTCTCAATTCCTCCGGGATTTCGATACTTTTGAAGTCTCGTTCCCACGACCTCAGGAACTCTTATTTTCTGACGCTCTCCAGATCTCCGCCACGTGTCCCAACTTGATGGACGGTCCATATCTGATCTCGGTGTTTCGTTACTTGCATTGTCTCGATTCCTACGATCTCGAGAATCCTGAATTCCCGATGGCTTTTCTCCTCTTGTTCACGAAGGCTTAACCTCCATGCAACTTCTCCATATCCGATGGCTGTCGAGTATCTATCCCAGATCTAACGGCCCAAATCTGTCTTCTTGTGTGCTCCTCCTCCTAGGACTAAATTGTGCGCAACTCCTCTCGATCTAACGGCTATCGGGGTTTTCAATATGGGATCTGACGGCTGTCGGTCTCTTCCTCCTATATGCTCTTCCTGAGCTTCTCCTGGATGCTTAAGACCAATGGTCCAGATATTTTCTTCTATCGATCTGACGGCTGACGTTGCTCCTCCTGAGCTTACGCACTTCCTTCCCAACCTTGGGAGAATTTCAATCTTCCAAAGGTCTTGACCTTTGTCTTCCTTTCCCTTCTGCGAACTCCTTAACCTTGAGCTTCACCAATGCACGTAAGAGCGTTGTTCCTCCTGAGCTTCTCTTCTTCTCCTTTCCTCAAAGGATTCTCCCAAATCCTGCACTCCTTGCAGAGTCTTCAGATTCACTCACTGGTGTTGTCCCTTCTGAGCCTTCACAATCACTCAGACCCCTTGAGGGGATTTTTTCTTCTTTCCTCCTCCCACAGATGGAGAATGAAATGGATTCCTTCCTGGCTATCCTTCTTCTCAAGCGACCCTCTCACTGAGTCCTTATGGTTGTTCAGTAACCTCGTGAAGATCCTTCCTTGGACTCTTCCTTCAAATGGCAGAACTCTAAGAGTTCTCTCCTCTCTTCTGTGCCTGCTTGCACACTTTCTCGACGCCCTCCTAGCGGAGTCTCTTCTCCTATGTCATCTGCACAATACCTCTATGCCCCTTTGGCAGATTTCCTTTCTTTGTACACTCTTGTACACATGCTCAATGCCCACCTGGCAGAGCTCTCACAGAATCCTCCACGATTCTATCTTCAACTGTGTTTTAGCTACACAGCCTTGCCTCCTGAGGTGTTTAGTAACCTCACAGGTCTTCTTCCTGAGTTGTTGATTTCAGTCCTATGCCTCAGCACGTCTCTGTCTGACTCCTCAGAGTTCAGAAGTGCATCCTTATGTGCACGGCTCTCAGAACCTCAACGTTCTGTCATACCCTCCTGGCATGAAGCCTCAAAGACCTTCAACCCTGAAATCAAACACACTCTTGAAGAATACATCAACATACATCTACATCATATATATGGAACACACACACAGACATCCATTCAACACAAAATAATGCAGGAAAAACTGCTCTGTTATATATTAACAAATGGCAACAATGCATGTATCTTTACAATGGTGTTCCTGAGATCTCTCTCACTCTTCTCTACCATCTACTTGACTCTCTCAAAAATGAGATCTAAAATCTCTTTTACCTGAGGGGGTCTTAGCGCTTCCCTCCAGGTTCACCTACTCTAATTAATTACATTCAATTACAACGAATGGGTTGTCTAGTCCAGGATCGGATCTAGATCTCATCCATTCTTGGCATTAAAGTCGATCTACCTAACGCCTGCACAAAGGCACGGCTTCCATGGCTCACCAACCTAAGTATTTAAATTACATTCATTACAAATTTAAATGAGGTTGCACCTCTCTTTCAGCTCTGAATGTGTGCGTGCTGACGTGGCTGGCTGGCTGGCTGGCTGCGTGGGGAGATGCTCCTGCATCAACAGGATTTGCACCAAGAGAATTTACTAATGCGTAGAAGAAACTTTTGGTGGTCAGAGCTGCAGATTATCAATTGATTACAGTTCATTTATACGAACTTGGAGGAAATAACATCCTAAGGAGATGTGTGATAGAGAATGAAAGGCCTATAATTTTAGCAGAGGTTCATGAAGGGATTTTTGGAGGACACTACGCAAGAAAAGATACCACACAAAAGGTATTACACACAAGATTATGGTGGCCAACAGTCCATGAGGATTCAAAGTAATATTGCAACATCATTTCATACATGTAGAGCTCATCCATTAGGGACACATGGAATCCATCTAGTGCTGACACATGGCACTCATTTCAATAATTTTCGGACATGTCTTCAGTCTATTCGAGTGACACATGTCACTCCTCTGTCCACGAAATGTCATCATAGCAACATCAAGCTGCCATGTCAGTTATAGGGGATCATCCTCTGAGAAGTGTTCTTGTTCAAGTGCCAAGATTAGCGCCATCTCCATGCGCGGTTTTAATGGATCCTAGAATTGGTGGGTGGATAAACTTTAGCGGTGGCACTAAATTTAGTAGATGCGCCCAGATCGCAGATTGCGACCAAATCAATGACACCATTTCATTTTGGGGATGCAACATGCTCGAACGATAAAATTCTTGAGCGGTCCCGCAATTGAAACCATGGTATAGAGAAAGAGCTACATGGAGGAAGGCGGTGGATTGCAGGCTCAAAATCAGTGTGGGTCCAAACTGCCTTCGACGGCCCCACAATCACGTGCTTATTCAGCATCAAATTTGAGAGTAGCATGTAGCATCCCCCTAGGTGTTGAGCCTCATCCCGATCCCGAGGAGAAAGTGGTTAATGAAAGAAAGAGCTGGTAGTTGAAACCTTGACTCACTCCATAAACAGAAAGCATGGAGGGTTTGGCCATGGAGACAGAACTGTCAGCCCAAGGTACCATGATGGATGGTTTTTCCTATAAGCCCATGCTGATTCGAGCTTACGTCTGACAGGAGGAAACACACGTAGTCTGACAAAAGGTTGCACAGACGTAAATCCTTGAATGGGATGGCCAAATCACACTCTTGGCAGTTGTGGACTGATCTGATTATAAATAGATTAGTTCAAGATTTTGCAAGGGTTGTCAACTGGTTGATCTTAGCTCCATATTGTATAATTTTGATGCCAGAACTGTTCTCTAGCTATGTATCAAATTTGAGACTTTTGCAGTGATAGAAGTTAGCTTCTTTCATCTCTTTGTTTAAACTGTGTTGAAACACTCAGGCATGGAGGATCAAGTTGAGGGTTTTGGTTCTATTGTAATGTAGGTTTGATTACAGTAGTGTTGTGACCAGTTTTAGTCAGCTTACTTGTTACCTTATTTCCCCTTATGTTGAGAGGCTCGACATGGAGGATCCATTTGAGTTTTTGTAGCTACATGACAATGTAGGTTTTATTATTATGCTATTGTGACATATTTTAGTGTCTGAAACTTGAGGTCAAGAGTGCTCTTGAGCCTAAGTTTTTCTTCACCAAGTTGCTTGAAATTTGGATGCCAATAGCAGTCTTGTTCACCTCTCTCACTAATTATTCCCTCTGTTCACACTTAAACTCAAATCACTAACTAAAGTTAATGAGGCCCTCACTTCCTTGTGCATTTCTTTTCCAGTTTCTGTGTTAAAATCATTCTTGTGCTGAGTTTTGTCCATTTGACCTCCACTCATAAAACCAACATCCACCAAAACATTTGATGGGTACTGGGCTTATCATCTCGTAGTCTAAGGATGAATCTTAGTGCTAACACTCATGGCTCCATTGTTGGGGAAAAAAATGAAGAAATCTTCCCTGGGAGAACAACAATGATCAGATATGATCTTTGATAGTGAACAAAGACAAGACACATTTAGACTGCATATCATTTGCCTGGCGAATCCATGATTAAAGAATCTAGTGGTCAATCCACAAGTTTAAGAAGTCATATTTTCATATGGAATCCATCTTGTCTTGGAGGTTTTCTCCTTTTAATTTCTATGTTGTTCCTAGTTTTCCAAATTTTGTTCCTACTATGGATGAGTGGGGTGATTTTTTTCCTACATTTGGAGAACATGGAGATGACATCCCTGCTAAGAATATGCTTGAGTTTCATGAAATAATGCATCAGTGGGGAATACATCATCAGGATGTATTAATGAATATGTTCATGTTCTCATTAGAAGGAGATGATCATGAGTGGTATAGATCCTTTCCCCCTGCTATCATCTCCTCCCTAGAACAGTTTCATGCAGTTTTCAATATCCATTGCCAAAAGTTTTATTCCTCTGAGTTAATTTTTCATAGTTGTTGTGAGGAGTATAAATACTATGTTCAGGATATATCTGATCCTTATGAAGGCTATGAGGATGAAGAAGATGCCTTGGATGAGGAATCAATTTTTTCTCTTCCCTGTTCATTTGTATCTGATGAAAACTGTGTTTGTTGTCTCGGTGAGGAAAGTGCAGAAATTGAGCCTGCTTTGGAAGTTGATATTATTTATAACCCTGTCTCTAAAAATCCTAGATATGAGCAGCCTTATTTTGACTGATATTATGATGATGAGATATTTATTCCTAGATTGAATCTTGAAAGTAATCTTGTGTTTAGTAATGAAGAACTATTTTCTCGGGATGGGCAGAAGATACCTCTTGGTAGTTCATTTGAGGCTCCTCCTTTATTTGATCATTATGGAGATAGTGATGAAGATGCTGAGGTTTTTTTTGAAGAAAAATGCATTAACATCTAGCCTTCTAATGAAAATGAAATCTTCTTCTAAGGGAAACATGTTAAAGAAAAAGAGCCATTCATTGATATACATGAGGAGATTTCTTGCCATCAGCTAGCAGATGTGATCGAAGTAGACCAAGGAGAAGTGGACTAGCAACCTGCATCGACATTTCACTCACCTGTGCTTTCCACAGACATTCATCCAGATGGGAGCAGTTTTAAAATAGAGTAGGATTTATGTTACCAACCCAGTAAGTTTTGTCACCTATTTTATGACCCTGTAGGGGAGTACATGGAGTTGCATTTTTTCCATGTATTGAAGCCTCCCAACTTTATATTACCTTCAGAACTAGGAGGAGAGATGAAGAACTTAATCAATTTGTTGTCACAGTTTCATTATCCTTTGTTGATCAGTGACAGAGTAAATAATTTTTTATTTAGGAGGTTACTTGAATGGCTCTGGTGGAAGTTCACTTTCACCTAGCACGTTGTAAAAATCAGTTAGTGTAGGTTTGTACATAAATAATCTTCTTCTAGAGAATGTGTGTTTGCTTTATTTTTGTAAGTTAAGTACTGTACATATTGGCCTGATTCCTTAAATAAATGTATTTGAGCTTGACTCCACAACCCAACAGTTAAGGCATTGGAACTGCTTGTTCTTGATAGCTCACAAGGAGCATGCCATCCCCTATGGAGCCAAATGTTATCACATATATTTGTCAAGGGGAGAAGTTCATCCAAGTCCATGGTATGCATAGGAAGCATCCAAATGCAACATTCAAAAGAATCCCCTTTCAGACTTGAAATACAAGTAGCAAGACGGTTCATGTTTCAATGGTAGAGATCCCATATACAGTTCAAATCAGTGGTTCTTGGACAGTCGGAGTTTAAAAATTGTGTGAGGATTAGTGGCTAGGCACAATCCCCAAAGTTGCAGATCAAGCACGATGCGTCCTCATCCAGAGGACGGTCATGATTTACTTCAGGAATTCAGGCTTCGAGAGTTTTATCTTATCCACTCCCGATTTCATCCAGAGTGTTTTCTCCCAGAGTTAAATATCAAGCGCCACGCATCCTTCTCCATCGGACGGTCATGATTTCTTCAGGAATTTGGGCTTTGAGAGTTTTAGCTTCTTCACTCTCTCTTTCATGCGGAGTGTTTTCTCCCGAAGTCAAATATCAAGCACCATGCATCCTTCTCCATCAGATGGTCATGATTTACTTTGGGAATCCAGGATTCGAGTGCTTTAGCTTCTCCCCTCTCTCTTTTATCCGAAGTGTTTTCTCCCGAAGTCCACCAATTTTTACTACATGTCAAACCAAATATAATGGTGGTAGTTTTCTTTGGGACTTCGAGCTTCATGAATTTCAGGACTTCCCCTCTTGATTTCCTCTAGATTACTTTCCCCCAGAGTTGCATATTAGGCGCCACACGTCCTCCGAATCGGATGGTCAATATTTACTTCGGGATTTTAGGCTTCGGGAATTTCACCTTCCCCGCTCCCATATTCCTCTGAAGTAGTTTCTCCCGAAGTCCATAGATCTTTGTCACATGTCCTCCTCAGATCGACGGTCACAGTTCGCCTCCAAGATTCAACATTCATTTCAGGTCGCCACGTCACTTAGGGCCCATATTACTTCGGGAGTTATACAAGATTTACATTCATTCCCCCTCGAGATCCAAAGCACCGAAGACACTTGGCACCCATCAGTTCAGACACATAGCACTCATCTGTCAAGGATGCGTGGAATCCATTTACTGTTGACACATGACACTCATTTCAAGAACTTTTGGACATGTCTTAAGTCTATTTTCGAGTGACACATGTCAACCCTCCATCCATGACATGTCGTCATAGTGGAGATCATCCTCCAGGAAGTGTTCTTGTTCAAGCGCCAATATTAGCACCATCTCCATGTGCAGTTTTAATGGATCCTAGAATTGGTGGGCGGATAAACTTTAGCAGTGGCACTAAATTTAGTAGATGCACCTAGATCGAAGATCATGACCAGATCAATGGCCACGTTTCATTTTGGGGACACAACATGCTTAAATGATAAAATTCTTGAGCATTCCCGCAATTGAAACCATGGTATAGAGAAAGAGATACGTGGCAGAAGGCGATGGATTGTGGGGTCAAATGCGGTGTGGGTCCGAACCTCCTTTGGCAACACCGCAAACACATGCTTATTCAATGTCAAATTTTAGAGCATAATGTAGCATCCCCCTAGGCATTGAGCCTCGTCTGGATCCCGACGATAACGCAGTTAATGAAAGAAAGAGATGGAAGTTGAAACCTTGACTCACTCTATAAATAGAAAGTATGGAGGGTCTAGCCGTGGAGACAGAACTGTCAGCCCAAGGTACCATGATGGGCAATTTTTCCTACAAGCCCATGTTGATTTGAGCTTGCATCTGACAGGAGGAAAAACTCGCAGTCTGACATAAGGTTGCACAGATGTAAATCCTTGAATGGGATGGATAGATCACACTCCTGGTGGTTGTTGACTGATCTGATTATAAATAGATCAGTTCAATATTTTGTAAGGGTCATCAACTGGTTGAGCTGAGATCCCTACTGTGTAATTTTGATGCCAGAATTGGTCTCTAGCTATGTATCAAATTTGAGACTTTCGCATTAATAGAAGTCATCTTCTTTCATCTCTTTGTTTAAATTGTGTTGAAACACTTAGGCATGGAGGATCCAGTTGAGGGTTGTGGTTCTATTATAATGTAGGTTTGATCACAGTAGTATTGTGACCAGTTTTAGTCAGCCTCATTGTTACCTTATTTCCCCTTATGCTGAGAGGCTCGGGCATGGAGGATCCAGTTGAGTTGTTGTAGCTGCCTTATAGTGTAGATTTGATTATTATGTTGTTGTGACATATTTCAGTTTCTGAAAATTGAGGTCAAGAGTGCTCTTGAGCCTGATTTTTTCTTCACCAAGTTGCTTGAAAGTTAGATGCCCATCACAGTCTTGTTCACCTCTCTCACTAATTATTCCCTCTACTCACACTTAAACTCAAATCACTGATTGAATTTAATGAGGCCGTCACTTCCCTATGCATTGCATGTCCAGATTCTGTGTTAAAATCAATCTTGAACTGAGTTTCATCCATTTGACATCCACTCATAAAACCAACATCCACCAAACATTTTGATGGGTACTGGGCTTATCCTCTTCCAATCTAAGGGTGACTCTCAGTGCTAACAATTACCATCGATCATTTATTTAAGTACATTATCAATGCCAAGGACACATATTTTTGGTTGTGTGAGAGGTGCAATCCAACTTGTAGAGGTGAGGTATATTTTTGTACAATTTTGTATGCTTAAATTATCTTTATTGATGATCAATTGGTGATATTTTAATACATGTAGAATCAATGCATTAAGTAATATTGTTTTTTATTTATGTCATGAAGATGATAATATTACTAGATGATATTACTCTAGTGAAGAATTAATTTATGACCTAGTTAGTATATGGTTGATTTCTAGAAGTATATGGTTAGTATATGGTTGGATTTGGTTATTTCAGCCTATCTTTATTTACATCTCTCACTCAAATTGTACAAGGTAAAGGCAAGGGTGTTGTCAATGGTCCTCCACCCCCAACATAGCATGAGCCCATAGCCAAGGTTGAATTTTCACATATCCGCACTATGCAGATAGGTACTCAACTTGAGTTCCCAATCAATGAGATACAAATTCCAAATTAGTTTAACTAAATCTAAATTATATATAAAATTTTAAAATAATGACTATAATATGTATTTATTAATTGTGTTGTTTACATGTAGTATCATCAGAGAAAGGTTCAGGTATAAGGGGTTGTCAATTTAACATTGATGTGGTCACATGAGTGGGATATGACCCTTATGTTATTACCCTTCGGGCCTACGACAGTTATCCATCCCAATCTGAGGGTCTTTTACAAAATTTCCCCATAGAGATGGTGGGAAAAATGGTCGTGATCGACATTGAGGCAATAGATGCCCCTTTGGACTACAACATTTTACTCGGACATATCTAAATGTACATGATGAAGGAAGTGGCCTCATTTGTGTTTTTCACCATGATCTTCCCTCACAATGGGAAATTGATCATGGTCAATCAGTTAACATATTATGAAACTCAGCCCACAATGAATTTGAATAATATCCTTCTCCTCCTCGGGGCATAACTAAAAGTTTCACCAATTTCAGAAATGGGTTTGTGGATCTCTCAATACCCCTCTCTCCTTATCACATACCAGGGTGACGTGATGGTGATCCACCATGCATACCACCCTTAGACTCTATACAAGTGTTTAGAATCACTTATGTCATGGAAGAACCAAATTCTCAGTATACTCCTTAGACACCACCCATGAATGACCAAACCATGTCTTTGCATACCACCCCTCACCCCCTCACTGAAATCTTGTTCTTCTACCCACCATGAGGATCTTTGTTGAATCAAGTAGATACTACACTCACACTTCCCAAAATGTTTGGTATATTTACCCACCATCTATGGCACCAATACCTTCACTCCCACCTCAAACAGTTGCATTACCCATGTAGACCCAAATAATTCCATTATTGCCACAACCTAGTCACACAGTTGGGGGAAAGAATACCAACACTGGTGGAAAGAAGAATAAATTTGGGGGAAATCCTCAAGACACACCTCAAATACAACCCCCATGCATGCTCTGTGAAGCACCAAGTCACCCTAAAAACATGTGTCCCACTCTTCCACAGTTACAAAACCTCATCCACTTACCCTAGGGTAGCACCACTATTACCCACATCAGTAGGAAAATTAGTAGACCCTGCACAATGATCTATCCCCCAAACACAATAAGAAACTTTGTACCAAATTCACATGTGGTATATGTTCATGATATGGTCATTACACCCATCACTATCTCAATCTACCCAAATTTTGAGACACACTAGAAATAGTCTGCCAAATGACCTTGCCAAAACCCACTCAAAAGGTACCACAAACATCAACATGCATAGAGTCCACTTCCTCTACAATTTATTACATGTCCACTTTTGTGAATGCAGACATATGCATCCTTCAATCACCCATAAACCATCTCGGGTGAGACTGTGTTGTGCACGATGTAGCCTTCTGGTTTACCAGAAGGGACGATGGTGAAAAGGGTTTTGTTGGAGAACTAAGGTAGAACATGGGTCATCCCATACATCCAACAAATGGTTTCGTTGTTGACTGGAATGTAAATTCTAACCTTGTACAATATCTACTGCAAACTGATATTCAGAAAAGAACAGAAAAGATATAATGGCAAATACAAACATTACACAGAGATTTTTCACCTGGAAACCCAAACCAGGAAAACCAGCATATATTATATTGATACACATTGTTTTACATTGTTTACAATATAATATACATATAGGAGCCAGCGGCATCCAAAACCCTACCCAATGACTTGGATTAGTCCAAAACCCTAATTCCTTAACCGGAACTAGAAAACCATTGGCAAAAAACCATGTGCCAAAAACCACCTAATATCATGTGGTCCCGGAAATATGTTGTCCCGGTAATATGTCGTCCCGGAAATATGTCGTCCCGGAAATATGTGAGCCCGGCGAAAATATGTTGGCCCGAAAAAAAAAAAAAAAAAAATCGGGGGCGTTACCCCCGAACCCTTGCGTGGGGGGTTCCGCCCCCCCTCTAACCCCCCTACGTGCCCGGAACAGGCGCTCAGACACTACTACTCGTGCAAAGAATATAACACATACCCAACATTCTCCCACTTGTTGTTTTATTTGCACACAGGGGGTTACAGGGTTACATAGTCAACAATCTAGGGCAGCAATGCCCATGGATCCTCTACACCAAAAGAACTTCTCAGTGCTCACAAATTTTGTTAATGAATCTATAACATTCTTCAAAGTGTCCACCTTCATCAGTGATACTTTCTTTTCTTCAATCATGTCTCTCACAAAGTGATATTGAACATCAATGTGCTTTGTCTTTGAATGATAAGCAGGGTTATTCGCCAAGAAAATTGCACTCTGACTATCACACTCTATCCTTACAGCTTCTTGTACCAACCCAATACCTAAACACAATATTTTTAACCAAACTGCTTCCTTACTTGCATGAGTGGCTACCATGTATTCAGATTCTGTAGTTGAAAGTGCCACTACAGCCTGTCTTTTTCTCATCCAACTTATTGCTCCTCCAAACAGGTTAAACACATACCCTCTTGTAGATCTCCTACGATCCAAATCTCTAGCCCAGTCTGCATCCACAAAGCCATGTATATCAACCACTCTATCCAATCTCGATCTTCCTTCGTAGCACAATCCATAGCTAGCAGTGCCACACAAATACCTAAAAACTCATTTTACTGATGTCCAATGCTCCTTCCCTGGTTTTGACATATACCTGCTCAAAAATCCCACTGCATGTGCAATGTCTGGTCTAGTACAGACCATTGCATACATCAAACTGCCAACTGCACTCGCATATGGAACATGAGACATGTCCTCCTCTT
>ML777014.1:676997-729955 GCA_009831015.1 Picea engelmannii | reverse complement strand
ATTGTGCTCTTTTCCTTCCGATCCGTCTTTTTCCAGTCATCTGCAGAAATTCATGTAGGTGTCGTACCTGGATCTACCATGATCCACTGATCTCTATCCACCAAAAGATCTTCCATCTTGAGCTTCCACATCTCAAAGCTTTTCCCATTAAACTTCTTGATCTCCATCTTCGAATTGCTTGCCATTTCTTTTCACCTGAAAAACAATACCACAGATCTCCCACTGTAACAAGGCTTATCACAGTCCCGAGCCAAACCCTTGATGACAAAGGCATCCCCCTGAAGCCAATAAAGCTCTGATACCAAATGTAAATTCTAACCTTGTACAATATCTACTGCAAACTGATATTCAGAAAAGAACAGAAAAGATACAATGGCAAATACAAACATTACACAAATATTTTTCACCTGGAAACCCAAACCGGGAAAACCAACATATATTATATTGATACACATTGTTTTACATTGTTTACAATACAATATACATATAGGAGACAGCGGAATCCAAAACCCTAACCCAATGACCTGGATTAGTCCAAAACCCTAATTCCTTAATCAAAACTAGAAAACCATCGGCAAAAAACCATGTGCCGAAAACCACCTAATATCATGTGGTCCCAAAAATATGTCGTCCCAATAATATGTCGTCCCGGAAATATGTCGTCCTAGAAATATGTCGGCCCGACGAAAATATGTCGGCCCGAAAAAAAAAAAAATCCAGGGGCGCTGCCCCCGAACCCCCGCGCGGGGGGCTCCGCCACCCTCCAACCCCCCTGCATTCTCGGTGCAGGCGCTCAGACACTACTACTCGTGCAAATAATATAACACATACCCAACATGGAACTCAGAAGGATAGCCTGGAAGGGGTTTCGTGAAGAGGATGTAGTGGTAAAAATGGATGTTTGGGCCATTAAATCCTATGAAGCAAGAGATTAAAAGATGGTTAGAGAGAGCAGCTAGAGTTTGCTCAGAAAGATAATAAGGGTTCCAGGTACACACCACACCAGTACCTGTAGAGGTATGTGTTTACTGATTTGCATGAAGTATATTTTTGTTATTTTTCAGAGTTCTTACAGGAGTGGTTATTAAGGTTGAAGGATACCCATCTGACTAATCGAATCAAACTAGTAGAGTGTACTGTTGAAAATATTGCATGATTGGAAAGGGTTAATAACAAATTCATGCACACATTAGATTTTTGGTTAGACAATATTACTATGAGGTTTATCATTAAGTTTGTGGTAGATACAACAAAGTCATTTACTTTTGCAGAGCAATATTTCTTGAGGGGACCCATAGGGAGGTACATTAGGACTCTTTACATGTAGATCAAGATCATATTACATGATAAAGGTGTGATGACCATGGAATCAGACAGCTATATCACTATGCGTGCATGGGGGAGTTGGGGGAAGCACTAAGGAATATATGAGAAATGAAGAAGGCTATGGAGACTATACAAAAGAAGGAAGCAATGGACCCCATCATGATATATGATGAACATATCAGGGAAATCATAAGGAAAGTAGGTGTGATGCACAGCAAATGACCCTACCAGTATAGGATGAATAACAAGAAGAGGGTAGTAGCCGAGAGAGAGGGCTTCGACAACGATGAGGAAGAGGTAGAGGATATTCACACCATGGGGAATACTGAGGATATATTTTGCACCACATATGAGAGGAAACCAAGAGGTCATGGGTCTAGCATACAAGAAGGCTCTCCATCCAAGATCCGAATTAGTGTGGAACCCACAACCCCATGTGAGACTATGACATTTGAAGAAGAAAAACCAGTTAACCAGTAAGTGATTAGTGGTAGAAGGATTTTTACAGGACATGGGTCCAGTAGCATAAGTGCAAGTTCAGCAAGTAGCAGTCAAGTATCTACACCGCTTGGAGGTGGTAGCTCAACAAATTTCACTATGGTAGGAAAATATCCAACTATTAGGTTACCATAGTTCCGAGGGGATGGGTCAGATGATAAAGAAAAGAATTTGTTCATATGTGATAAGATATGAGAAGAAAAGAAGATTAGAAATGAAGAGACAATGGTTGCGCAGTTGGAAATCACATTTAGAGACCACGCATTAGACTGGTACATGGGTTTTGCAACAAATAATCCAACGGGAATGCCTACCACTGTAGCATAGGTGAAGAGGCATTTTATAAATGAATTTCTGAAACCAAGATCATAAGACCAATTTATGAATGAAATGATAGAGATTAAGAAGAAACCAAGAGAATCAGTCTAAGAAGTAGATTAGAAGTTCAAGAGGATAAAAGGTAATTTAAATTACATTATTACTGATACACAATATAGACATTTTTTTGTTAATTCTTTGTTGCCACACCTGAAGTATCCTTTGAGACAGCATAAATTCCAAAGCCAGGTTGAGGATCTGCAAGAAGAATTGCAGTTAGAAGAAAATCAATACAAGCATTCAGATCCAGCTGTGGAAAAATTGAAACAAAATCTAAAGAACTTAACATTCCAGTTGAATCAGAACAAAGGAAAGGAGAAAACAGAAGATGTTTGGTGTACAATGTGGAGGACCGAAGGCCATCACAAGAATGAGTTTCCATTATTTGTGCAGTATATTGGACAGGGTATGCCAAACCCTTTCGCTTCAAGAGGACCATGGAGTTAGATTTAAAAATAACATGGGCATGATCCCTATCATTTCCCCCTAATGCAGAGGTATCAGATAGTGTCAAAGAGAACATTTTGTAACTTTTGTAAGTCAATTGGACACGAATACAAGGACTACAGAACCTTGGAGATGATGAAAGAATGGATTGTAGATACATATACGATGCAGGTTGAACATGTAATAGGACAATCTACGTAGCAAGCATAGTATAACAACGTGCAATAGCCACAATATAATCCCATTCATCAGTTTCAAGAACAACCACAGAACAATAATGCATAGCAATTTGGAGCACCACCGTAGAAGTGTGTAGCACAACCAAAGTACAATAACGCATAGTTGCAGTATAATCAGAAACCTCAGTACAATACATTTTGAGGAGATAATCAGGGCAATAGAGGAGGCTTCAAAGGATGAGGTCATGGAGAGAGAGGATTTGGAGGAGGTCAAGGACCAGTATTTTTTCATAGTTGTTGGAAACCAGGGCACTATGCAAGATACTTCCCACAGACACCTGTAACATGTATGTATTGCCGCATAGCAGACCACGAAACATCATATTGTCTGACACTTCTGATAAAGACAGAGGAAAAGAGGAACCATACCAATCAGAACTTGCAATGGATCAAGGTGGAAAATAGAGAAGAGGAAAAGAAGAAGATTAATATAGTTACTAGAGGTGGATATAATATAGGAGAATATGCAACCAATAAGGATTAGGACCAATGCTAGTGCATTAGGAAGAATAAAACACTGAAACAAAAGTTTGATGTGCGCAGAAGGAGATTCAGAAATTAAATATTGTGTCTACTTTAGGGACTAAACCAGAAGATGAGATACCAGTGTATGACATGCCTTCATTATTTGATCAAACCAATCAAGAGTAGTCTTCAAAAAAGGTAAGTAACTTAAGAAACTTTTTGGGTTCATGTGTAAAATTGTTGAATGGTAAAAATTTCCTACAAGTACTACCGAATTTGTTAGAAAAGTGTAATTCTAGGGAAGAAGGGGTAAAAAGAGTAAATCAGTTATGTAAGAAGAGAAGAAATAGTAGGGAGTTCATATTTAATTCCAACATAGGGGATTATCATACTAGACTTAGGGTCTAAAGTCAATGTTCTACCAAAGAAGACTTGGGAAGCTATGGGATAACCTCAATTGGGGTATTCACCTATTCAGTTGAAGTTGGAAAATAAGCACAAAGTGGTGCCAATTGGTAGGTTGATTGGGATTCTAGTAGATTTATATGGTGTGTGCACCATGGAATACTGTGAGGTCATTCACATAGGAGATAATACTTCACTATATATAGCATTGTTGGGCCTAGATTGGGATTTTGATAACTAGACTACTATCAACTTGAAGACAAGGAAGATGATATTTGAATCAGGGGAATACAGATTTATTACATCATTAGATCCCTCAAATGGAGGAAGGTATGTGGAACCTTCGACAGACAAAATCCTTACAAAAGATGTAAATCAGTTATATAGAACAACCACATGCAAAGAAGATTATATCAACCCAACTGCATATGGCATGCTAGGTTGGAGGTGTATTACTTATTGTGCTTCAGACTTTTACACAGGACTAGAAAACTAGTATCATTGATTGCATGAATTATCTACCAGGAGATGTGCTATAATGATGTGTGCGTTGATATGGGTTGGTACAAAGCTAAGAGAAACTCCTACTTTTATGGTTTGAATGAATTACAATAATTTTTAATGAATTTTGAGGTAGAGGTTGTGGAAAATTAGAGATTACCAACATTATATATTTCTTTAAAATCTATACCTGCAAGATAGTGGGGTACACACAAGGCAAATATCAACAATTAGTTTCAGTGAAAAAGGTTAATGCGCATCAAATTCGGTGCAGAGCAGCAGTATAGATATGAGGAGAGATATGAGGGATTTGGACAACCTCAAGAACATGTAGATAAGTGCATAGTTCAATTGATATTAGTACCACCAAAATAATCGCCACGACATTTTACTTACACACTAGAAGGCATTCCGAAGAACGGGTACACAGAACAGTAACAACGCAAAGAAACTGCTAACTGGTAAGAGATACAGCAGAATTTCATAGTTACATTTTCCTTTGAGCATGACAGTCCAGAGATTGATACAATGCTGAAAGTGGTAAGAGATGGAATATTTGAAGAACCATAATTTGAAATAATCCCATCATATCAGAAGAAGGATAGACAGACAGTTATGTTATCACTCTATAATTCCCAGAGGTTGTCAAGGACAGAATAAATTGCTAGAGGTAACTTACCAAAACCACTTTTGAAATTGGGATCTAGCCCTGCCAGTTTCAAAGAGGGATCTCTCTGTGTGATTTAGAGTTTTTTAAGTTTTAGATATTAGGTTGGTTAGAATAATCTGAGTTTGGTTGTTTGTTTAATAAAGTTGGTTGAAGAATTGCTTTAAACTTCCATTGGGATATGGGGTCTATATTAAATATTAGGATCAAATAAATATTTTATGAGGTTCCTTCACAGGGCGATATAGTGAGACCATTGGATCTATTAGAATTAAGTGGTATGAAAAAGACAGAATAGCTGATAAAAACAACCAAGCAAAGAAGCAATCAATAATTTGTTTACTTAATATCATATGAATAACATATAGATCACTAAAACACCAGTAACAGAGTGTACGAGACAAATTATATTCATTAACTTCCTTTTAATGATTAGAAACAGAAAACATAATGATCACAGAGAAAGACAAACATCACCAACATTCAAACACAAGAATCCTATGAATAGACTTTTTATTACTAGTCGATCCTTTTGAAAATATTACACAGATAACTCCTTAAGTTGTATTGTGTGTGGACTTTCATTATTGAATTTTTGAAGGCTTGTTGTTCTGACTCCCCCTCATCTACTTAATTCTGTGAAAGGAGAAAAATGTCATGTTCTTCTTGAGTAAGAAATATGGAATCGTTTTCATTAACCCCCATAAGATTTATGTGAATATCATCTAATTCCTCAATTATCTCTTCCCCTTCATCAACATAGTTGTCTTCAAGAGGTGTCCTAATCTATTGATCATGACCTCTATGTTCCCTTTGGTCTATGGGTTCTCTTTTTCTGATCTGGGGAGGATTTCTTTTGAAATTGGGATTTTGAATCCGAGGGCCAAGTTGATTTTGTCTAGGCAGGTTTATGTCACTTATTTCTAATATTTCCATCAATCTCCCCATGGTCCTGACTAAAGAATCAATTTTTGCAGCTGAAGTAGAAGTGGAAGGTTCTTCTTTAATTGTAACTCTCCTTTCAGTTTTTTGTCTGGCTCTCCTAGCCAGCAGATTTGCTTCAACACTTACAACACTCTTATACATATCTTCTAGAGTTGGAAAACTTCTTTCTCTCAACTGATAGGACATATCAACATCAAATCCATCAGGGAACTTGATCAAGTCAGGGCGTTGAGGAGATTTTATATCAACGGGAATCGCATTATAGATATTATTAAAATGAGTACAATAGTCTTGTACAGTTTCCCCTTGGTTTCTTATGATATTTTCATATTCAGATAAAATTTGGAGAGGGTTTTTCTTTACCTCCCATATATTGAGAAAGGTTTGATGAAAAGAAGCAATATCAGTAATGCTAGCAGCAGGTAATGCTTTAAACCATTTCTTAACATCACCAGTTAAACTTTGTGCAAAGAGTCTCGTTTGGACATCTGCCTCATCAAATTCCTGTAAATCAAAGAAATCATTCATTTAATCCACATGTTTTGCATTAAGGGCTCTGGTACCATCAAACTGAGGAATCCTGGTTTAATAGTCCTGGGGCATGTTATGTAAGGGAGAAGATAACACCAAGGGAGCATATATTTTTGCCACAATTGGTGTAGGAGACCCTGGATGACAACTTGTATGATTGGTGGAGAAGTGACAGAAGATGTGGAGGAAACATGGTTGTGAGGTATAGACTGATATGATTGAGGATTGACAGAAGCTGCAGCAATAGAAATGGTAGAAATCTCAACAAACTATTGAAAATGGGATTTATACAAATCTTGGTAAATATTTGATGCTATATCTTGTAGTTTCTCAAACTCTTGAAGGATACATTGATCAAAATCTGTTCCAGGAGAGAGTCTTTCAAGGATTATAAGTTGGAGGATGGTTTGATCTAGTACTATTTAATCCACAAAGTTATCAGATTTGGTTCTGAAAAGGCTATGCTCAAAAGGTATGTCAAACTTGATATCAGGGATTGTGATAAGCTTCTCTGGAAGAGAAGTGGCCCTAAGAATAGGATTGTTACTCCCTTGACCTTCTAATGTGTTTATTTTTCTGATTAATTTTTCGAGGTTATCTAGTGTTTTTACAGGTTCTGGATCAGGGTAAGATCTAGTGTGAATTCTTTTTGGAGACAGAACTTAAACTTTCAGAAATCTAATTTAATATGTACAAATTTCAACAACCTCTGAACATTTATCTCTTGAAATTTAGATCTTTGATTGTTCAGAAATAAAGTTTTCTTATCTAGGGAAGACAATCTATAAGGTTTGGAAAATTTGTTCAGTTCCCCAGTATGGTCCCCATTATGTTAGCACTCTATAATTCCAAGAGTTTTTCAAGGGTAGAATAAATTGACAGAGGTAACTTACCAAAACCAGTTTTCCAACTGGGATCTAGCCTTGCCAGTTTCAAAGAGGGATCTCTCTGTATGATTTAGAGTTGTTTAAGTTTTAGATATTATGCTAGTTAGAATAATCTGAGTTTGTTTGTTTTTGGATAAAGTTGGCTGAAGAATTGCTTTAAAGTTCCATTGGTCTATGGGGTCTATATTAAATATTAGGATCAAATACATATTTTTTGAGGTTCCTTCACAAGGAGAGATAGTGAGACCGCTGGATCTATTAGAATTAAGTGGGATGAAAAAGACAGAACAGGTGAGAAAATCAACCAAGCAAAGAAGCAATCAAGAATTTCTTTACTTAATACCAGATGAATAACATATAGATCACTAAAAGACCAGTAACAAAGTGTACGAGACAAATTTTTTTCATTAACTTCCTTTTAATGATTAGAAACTGAAAACATAATGATCACAGAGAAAGATAAACATTAACAAAGAAAGATAAACATCACCAACGTTCAAACGCAAGAATCCTGTGAATAGCCTTTTTATTATTGGTCGATCCTTTTGAAAATATTACACAGATAGCTCTTTGGGCGCAAAAATCAACCCTCAATACTTCGAAGTGAGAAGTATTTATACAATAGTTACATCTGATTTGGTCATTAATGACTAGGATATTGTGGAGAAAAATTCTAACTAACTAGATTACAAGTTACAAAATAATAGGAATGTTGCTAATCTATTTGAATCCTTGGTGTTGAATCTGGGGGAAGTAGTTGATGATTAATCACTTTGACTTGACTATCTTCTTCATGCTGACTCGGAAATCCACCTCACCTTTACTTAAGTAAATAACATGGGTCTTCCCATCTCTTTTGGCTAGGGATGGAAACCTTGAGTAAATTTTTGTATATTTCGCCATTTCAATGTACTTGGAAAAAGTAGGTTTTGTAATAAAAATATATTTTATCTCATGTTGGATGCTCAAGTCCAACTGTAATGTTTCTAAGAAAGACTTTCCATTAATGATTCCTTTTATACCTGCAAATTCAGAACCATCCTTTTCCACTGTGATGATCTTTTGCTTGTAGTCTGACAGTTTGATGAGCTTCTCATTGATCACTAGTATTCTAGGGAGTCTTGTCTTGTGTAGTGTGTCAACCTTGTTGAAAAATATCTATACTCCAATATCCATCATCTGAGATTTCTCCTCTAGTTGCAACATCAATCCTTTCTTGGTCAATATATTCTTGAACTCAAGGATGGTCTTTGTCCTGTCTTCAATTTTCAATGCCTCTAACTCCTGCTTAGCCTTAGAGTTTATGAACCTGATGAATTCAGTGGCCTCTATAGGCCTCTCCCCCAATTCTTCCCTTATATTTTTAGTTGTTTGTCTGGCCTACTGTACTAGTTCATGTTGTTCAGAATATATTTCTATGAATGGCCATATCTTTTCCATTGACTTGTTGATGTCCATACAGATGTTTTCCTTGGCCTCAGACAATTTTTTAGCCATGACAATCTCCTTCTGTAGCTTATTTAATTATTGACCGAGTCTTTGTGATTTATGCATTTATGTGTTATAGCTGGCCTAGAACATGGACTTGAGGGATTGGAGGCTTTTTACTTCTTCCTTTAACTTTCTAATTTCTTCCCCTTGAAGGGACATGTCCTCCATTGATTTCACCAGCTTCTCAGAAGCATCTGGAACTTTCACTATAATGGTTGATGGAATATTTGTGGGATAACAACCATATTCACACTCTGTTCTTTCTCTTTAACCAACTTGTCTAATTCAGCTTCCATCTCCTTTATCTGTGCATTATATTCCATTATTCGTTTCAACATCTCCTCCTTGTGGCCTTCACTTTCATCCATTTCCTTTGCTTGTGAATATTCAGTGAATGGAAGTTTGAATCGTTTCCTTAGAAATGTTATGTCATCATTTTTCTTCTTCAGTAGTTCCTCGATTGCTTTGACATTGGATGGGTCATAACCGATCTTCAGTACCATCTCCTCTAGGGTATTGATTTTATTATATTTGGTCGGAGAGGATATCTTTTACAACTTCAACTAAGATTTGACATTATTTAGAGACGCCTGCAATTTTGCAGCAGTCAGTGATGTATTTTTCAAGGTGGAGAAGATCATCTCTCCCTTTTTTCCTATGCATGTCCATTTGATCTATTAGATGAACCTCTTTAACATCAAACTCAAATGATGCTTTCTTTTAATCAAAAACTATCTTGGGATGAGGGACCTATGCCTGTAGGAATTGTTGATATTATGGTAGTTGCAGGAGGTATTTACCTCCACGTGTAAACCTAACGAGGATAGAATACTCCGAGAATAAAGAAGAAACCCTAGAATACTTGTCGGCTCAAGAAGATAATTTATATTAGGTTATTAGCCTCCAAGAGAAGAAGTCGGCTAGAAATAATAATATATACTGAACAGACAGATACCAAGAATGAGAAGTCGGCCCAGACAGTTATCAAGAATTAGTATAAATACAAAAGGCAAGTTCTCATTCTGGCAGGCAGTCTCAGAATTACAAAGAAGCAACTTGTGCGCACTACAGTGCCCAGTCTTGTGAGCAGGTTTGAGGAGAGCTACCATTGCAGCTGCTGCAGCTAGCAGATCACGTTTGTCTTGGACTGTTTCTTGGTTAGGGTTTGGACTATCTGATCAGCTCTTTTTGGTGCACTATCCTTGGGGAAAGGTACGCTACCCTTTGTTTGGTTATCTAGCCTATAGTTTTCTTCTTAAGTGATTCTCCATCAAGGTTAAGGTGCTCGGAGGGTGGCTTTGGCCTATGGTTGGGTGACAATAGAGATATTGTCAATGGTAAAATGAGCACATCCATTATATTCTAACAGGTTATGGTCCCACACCTCCTTCATTTAGTCTAGTCGCTAGAAGGAAACATAGCCGTAAGGATATTAAGCTCGTTGAAGAACTGTCGCTAGGGTTTCTAGCAGGAGCAGTCACCATAGCACTGTCACTAGGGTTACTAGAAGGTGCAGTTGCAGAAACCCTAATCCTCTTATTGAGGAACCTTAAATGAAGTTATTGACCTAATATCTAGATAGATCAGTGCACCCTAGCCTAGCGCATATCCTGGTACTCTCAAAAATCCAAGACGTGAAGTTTGAGATTTTGGTCAAATCTAGGGTTGACCAAGTCAAAGAAGCCATCACTTACTCTATGAAGTCAAAGAACAAGTTAGATGGAGATTCTAACTTCAGATCATGGAAGACAAGGATTAATCTCATCCTTTCCAAGAATAAAGTGTTGGATATCATGAAAGGAAAGATCATGAAACCAGAGTTTGAAGAAGGGAAAGAGAAGGAATTGCAGAACGTTGCATCTATGGAGAATTTCAAAGACGGTGACATCAATGCCATGAGTATCATAGTGGATTCTATAAAATACCACTTGATACCCTACATCTCCCATCTTGACTCATCGAAGAAGATGTACGATGCCCTAACAAACCTCTTCTCAGTCAAAAACATTGGACTAGTAATGAGTCTGAAGAATGAGTTATGTGACATGAAGATGAATGATGATGACAACATAACATCATACTTTGTGTGAATATCTCCATTAAGAAATCAACTTCAATATATTGAAGAAGTCATTTCAGAGAAGGAATTGGTAAACATAGTACTCAATGGTCTTCCCAAGACATGGGATGCATTTTCCGCAAGCATGAAAACAAGGAAGGAGTATCCTACATTTGAAGAAATTTGGACTTGTTGTGCTCAATAAGAATCCAGGATCAGTGGAAAAGAGAAACCCCAAAAGAAGTATGATGATCAATCCTTCACAACAAGATTCAAGGATTTCAAGAACAAAAGGAAGTTTGGTTCAAGAAGGAAGCCAAATAAAGAGAAAGACATTTCAAAAGTACAATGCTTCAACTGTCGAAAGTATGGTCACTACAAGAATAATTGTCCCAAGCTAAAGAAAAGGAAGGAGAAACACAAAGCATCAGTTTCCTAAGAAAAGGAACCCACAAAGAAGACTAAGCAGGATGGAAGAGACTTCTTCTTCTGAAGGTAACAATATTATTCTTAGTTCTTGTACATATCTTGTATATCTATCTCTTAAAAGATAATATGTTCCAAGAAGAAATACATCTATTGAAGAACAAAAAGATAAGGATTGCTATCACTATACAAGAAAGGATGAAATATATGAAACAAATCTTGTGGAAGCTATTACAAGATAAGCCGAAATTAGAATCAATCTTGAAGAAACCTAGAAGAAAGAAGTCAGCAATCAAGAGAAAATTAGAGAAAGACTTATGACGCTTTGCAGAAGACAATAAGGATGCATATGGAAATGTGGACTCTCCTATATGGAGGGAGTTGATTATATATCACCATAAATAAGAGCATGTATTCATACATGAAGCAAGGATTAGGAGGGAGCTAATCCTATGATCCATTGAATATGATGAAGTATATATCCATGGTAGCAAACATGAAAAGAAGTACGTGTGCAGTTCGACCTTAGAAGAAGTCTTCTTCGAAGAGAAGCCTTAAAGTATCTCTGGTTGTCCATTCACATCCATGATCTTATGATGAAAGGAAAATGTGGAATCTTTAGGGCATGGAATCTATAAGAAACTCCATGGACCCAAGAGCTAAAGAAAAACATCAAGAAGAACATGAAGATTCCATAACAACCAATCATTGTATTAAGAATCACAATATTTCCAACCTTATATGAACTCAATAAAAGAAATCAAGAAGAGGAACAGAAAGTCATGATGAAGAACAACGTATGAAATACTTATCAATGAAAGCATTGTGAGATCTAAAACTAGAGGTTCTCCCATATAGAAGGAGAAGACTATGATGATTACTTGTTCCAGTAAACCAAACATATCTCTACATGAGTCATTATATCAACATCCATAAGTTGGATTTCTACATCATATGAATGCAAAGAATGTTATCCAAAAAAAAAAATTGAATAAATAACGTATGAAGAGCAACCTAAAGACTTTGAGGCATACCAAAAAGAGAACGTTGTATGTAGATAGAAGAAGACAACTTGGTGGAGAACCTCCAGTGCATAGCAGAAGCATGGTGAAGATTTTCTATAACAAAGATATTGTATCAAGATGATTACTCAGTAGATCAAATCTCATGATGAAAGAAGAAGTGCCACATGGATATGTTCCAGTTTTCCAACAATGATATACTCTATTGATCAGAGCTACATGAAGCCTTCAGAGAAAACCAGTGTTCTAGACCAAAGTACATTTGAAATCAAGCATTACATTATCCATGATGAAGTCCAGAAAGGAGAAAGTGGTTCTCCAATACATATCTCCATAGATGAGCAAATAAGCAGACATTTTGGTAAAGCTTCTATCCAAGATGAAATAGTTTGCATACTCAACCTGGAGCTCGTGGAGAAGAATTCCTTATTGAAAAAGGAAGAGATGACTCCCAAGTTGGGAGGGAGAACTGGAGTATTATTGATTGATGGACAGTCATTTTTGAGTTCAAAGAATGGTCCACAATGAGCAGATTATTTCATGTTCGGAAAGTAGATTGAGATTTATGATGAGCAGTGATTTCCCATAGTGGTTAACATGGGAAATGGTCCAAATTGTTAATGTAACATAGACAGTGAATTCCCATTGTGGTTAACATGGGGAGTGGTCTAGGGAAGTCTCTCTTCTTGAGGTTTACTCAAGAATATTGGCCTGCCTCGCCAAACAATGATTTCTCATTGTGGTTAACATGAGGAATGGTTCGTTTTGGAGGTTGGTATAGGACAGTATTTTCCTCTTATGGTTAACAGAGGAAATGGTCTAGACATTCATTCCTTAGGGTTTATACATTCTCTCCAGGGTGCACTTTGATTAGTGTAGGAGGAATGGTCCAGGCTCAGCAATCAGGGACATGCATTCCTTAGGGTTTATACATTCTCTCCAGGGTGCACTTTGATTAGTGTAGGAAGAATGGCCCAGGGTGGGGAATGGTCTAGGTTCAAAAGACAGGACAATTATTCTTCCTTGCTTGAGATGAATAGTCTAAATATCTCATTGTTTTACTGTAAGGGCAGATATTCTTTCAGATATCACAAATGTGAGTGAAATATTGGCCCAAATGATTATGTTTATATCATAACATTGTTTCTGTGCAGGTTGATATCAGATGATTGTTATGAAGACTGTATGACAGTAGATGTATACTACTATGGTGGATGTGTTCCACTATGCATGACTATACGTTGTTGATCAAGTACTTGTGTGTTACTTGGTGTGGTAGTGTACCACTGGATTGTAGTTATGTACTACTATGGATACATACAGTTGTGTTCCATTTTGTTTCGATTTCCTTGAAGACTATTAACAGTATTGGAAATGATTATCAATTAGATGGATAATCAAAGGAAAGAGATTTCCCAGACAGAAAATGGTTCAGATCATTTACTCTTATAGATTAGAAGAGTGGCTCTTGTATCACTCTGTGGAGTGATCATCATGTTTGATTACTTAGATGGATTATGGTTTTGAGAGATGATGCATCTGATGACACTAATGATGATGATGGTGCTCATGATCTAGTCTATACAACTATGTTGATGCTATCGGGTGAATGGTATGTTTTATGCTCAATACCATTACCTATAATACCTCCCTAGATAGGAGGGAGTGTTGATATTATTGTAGTTGCGAGAGGTATTTACCTCCACATGTAAACCTGATGAGGATAGAATACTCCGGGAAGAAAGAAAAAACCCTAATGAGTTGGC
Source organism: Picea engelmannii (assembly GCA_009831015.1). Classification (NCBI taxonomy): domain Eukaryota; kingdom Viridiplantae; phylum Streptophyta; class Pinopsida; order Pinales; family Pinaceae; genus Picea; species Picea engelmannii. Next base: position 715,902 of record ML777014.1, on the reverse strand, counting down.
TAATAACCCTATAAGAGTTGTTGGCTCAAGAAGATAATTTATATTAGGTTATTAGTCTCCAAGAGAATAAGTCGGCCAGAAATAATAATATATACTAAACAAATAGATACCCAGAATGAGAAGTCGTCCCAGGAAATTAGCCAGAATTAGTATAAATACAGGAGGCAAGTTCTCATTCTGGCAGGAAGGCTCAGAATTGTAGAGAAACAACTTGTGCGCACTGTAGTGCCCAGTCTTGTGCGTAGGTTTGAGGAGAGTTGTTGCAGCTAGCAGATCACATTTTTCTTGGACTATCTCTTGGTTAGGGTTTGGACTATCCGATCATCTCTTGTTGGTGCACTATCTTTGGGGAAGGGTGTGCTACCCTTTGTTTGGATATCTAGCCTAGGGTTTGCTTCCAGAGTGATTCTCTATCAAGGTTAAGGTGCTCGGAGGGTGGCTTCAGCCTATGGTTGGGTGAAAATAGAGATATTGTCAATGGAAAAATGATCACATCCATTATATTCTAACAAGAATTCCATGTGCATCATTCCCTTCTTTGTGTCAAATATAGACAATAATCGGTGTTGAGTTGTAGATGTCTTCTTCCAGAACTGGGCATATGTGTTGTTGTTTAGAAGTTCATTCTTCTTCTTGATCATCTTGTATTTTTCAAATATACTTGATCATGTTGGCTCTTGAGAGGATTCAAATGATAGCGTAGTGTCTGTTTGCTTCTTGGATGAGGATGTGGACACTATGTGTTGGTTGCCTAAGAAAACTGATGAATGTGGTCCCTCCATAACTATAGTGGATTGTGTTTCCCCTTCTCTGAACTTGTCTGGTGTGTTTATAGTCTTAGTCCTCTTCCTGTAAACTTGGAAGTCTTCAACTGGCACCTCTATGACCAAAAGTGAAACCTCTTTCCTGGCTCCTTTTCTATCTACACCTAAGGAGTGCTAGTATGTGAGGCAATGAAAATGGGGGATTCTTCTTCAGTTTCTAGCAATGTATTTTCTTGCCAATCTGTTTGATTCATACAATTTTATACTTCGGGATTTGGCACATGAGAATAAGGATAAGTCTTATGTTTGAGCCTAGTTTCTGATATGATGCCAAAGGGGTCATAATTCCATGGGAAACTCAAACTGAAATTCATTTCTTTCAAGAGATTGTTGGCTTCTTCTCCTATAGCTTTGTTGTTGCATATGAAGGAACTAATTTGTCTCTTGATCCTGAGATGTTGCTTCTTCTTGAATGAAACAAAATGGATGTCATCATAGTTTATCATCTGCCTGATGTATTCCAAGGAAAATATTCTGACAAGAAGGTAATTTGGCAGTTTGTATGGTGGTAATTGACACCCATAAACTTTGATCTTGTTATGGTTCTGGTAAATATATCAGTCCCATGTTTTGGCTAATTCTGATAGGTGAAGAATTCTCTGGACATCCTCATTTATCCTTGGTTCCATTAAGTTGTTGAGCATGCACACCATTGGATGGTAAAATTGATCAATGAAGTGGTTAAAGTTGAAATTGGATGAGTTCTTCCTCACTAGTGATGTCCAAGAAGTCATTGATTGAGGGGTTCTTGTTTTGATCCAATTTTTGAAAAGCACAAGAGAATATGTATTCTTGGAAGAAAAGGAACGGATACACCGGCATTGAGGAGTACCTGAAGATTCCCTCTATGGAGAACTTGAAAATTTGTTCGTGTATAATGTTAGCCAGAAACTGACTGTAATCAAATTGAGTTGTAGCTTTCTCTTCTGTGGAGAAAATGGACAGAAAACCCAGGATGGGATCATCTAACCATTCATCATAATAATATCCTAACAGGGAAAAAAGGGTGGGAATGATTTGGTTGACTCTGACTGAGAATATGGAAGAAGGATAGAGAGGGTTCTTTTTAGGAAACTGTGCATCTTCTGGTAGGAAGATTTCAAATATTTGGGTTCTCCAAGGGAAATAAAGCTTCTGGTAGAGGTCGGTCAGGATTTCAATGGAGAATGAGATAAAAGAATCGTTTATGGGGATCTGTAGAATCTGGTTTATTGTTTTAGGGGTGATGGTGAATAGAGTTTCACCAGATGAAGACATGATGGCCCTTTAGCCGGGAAGGTAATGGGCTTGACACTTCAAGGCAAACTCAAGGAAGTGATAGGTATGGGGAAACATGTACAATGGAATATTAGACTACTAGAGTCTGATCTTGTCACTCTAGTCTAAGAAAATATTGTTAATCCAGAAGTGTAATTCGAAGAAATTGAATTAACACTTTGGCTCTGCAACTCGGTAATCTTTATCGGCTAGGTGGGCGTGGTCCAAATCGATGGGAGGAGGAAGAAATGTATGTTCTTCTGTTTCAATGGATTTGGATTTGGGCGCCATAATTAATTAGAAATCTGAATACGGAAAAAGTTATTGTTTGTGATTATCGACTTGATGGCACCCGTCAATAGTTTGCCTGGTGGTAGTTAGCTTGAAAATAGGAAATGGTTGTGTTGACTGTGTCTGGATTAGTGAAAAATACGGTAATGGTGAAGAAATGAAGTTAAATAGTGTAGGGGGGTGTCTGTTATGGCGTGGGTGGTGCAAGACTGATTTTTAGTCTTGTTAACCTCTCTCACTAAGTCTTCCCTCTGTTCACACTTAAACTAAAATCACTGAATGAAGTTAATGAGGCCCTCACTTCCATGTGCATTGCTTGTCCAATTTATGTGTTAAAATCATTCTTGTACTAATTTTCGTCCAGTTGACCTCCACTCATAAAACCAACATCCACCAAAACTTTTGATGGGTACTAGGCTTATCCTCTCGCAGTATGAGGGTGATTCTCAGTGCTAACATTCATGGCACCGTTGTTGGGGACAAAAATGAAGAAATCCTCCCTGGGAGAACGAAAATGATCAGATCTGATCTTTGATGGTGAACAAAGACCAAACACATTCAAACTGCATATCATTCACCTAGCGACTCCATGATTAAAGAAACTAGTGGCGAATCCACAAGTTTAAGAAGTCATATTTTCATATGGAAACCATATTGGCTTGGAGGTTTGCTCCTTTTAATTTCTCTATTGTTCCTGGTTTTCCAAATGTTGTTACTATTATGGATGAGTGGGGTGATTCTTTGCCTTTATTTGGAGAACATAGATATGACAACCCTGCTAAGAATCTGCTTGAGTCTCATGAACTCATGCAACAGTGGGGAATACATCATCAAGATGTATTAATGAAAATGTTCATGTTCTCATTAGAAGGATATTCTCGTGAGTGGTATAGATCCTTGCCCCCTGCTAGCATCTCCTCCCTGGAATGGTTTCATGCCATTTTCAATATGCATTGCCAAACTTTTTATTCCTCTAAGTTAGTTTTTCATAGTTTTTGTGAGGAGCATAAAGACTGTGTTCAAGATATATTTGATCCTTATGAAGGCTATGAGGATGAAGAAGATGCCTTGGATGATGAATCAATTTTTTCTCTTCCATGTTCATCTGTATCTGATGAAAAATGTGTTTGTTGTCTCGATAAGGAAAGTGAAGAAATTGAGCCTTCTCTGGAAGTTGATATTGTTTATAGCCCTGTCTCTAAAAAGCCTAGATATGAGAAGCCTTATTTTGACTGATATTATGATGATGATATATTGCTTCCTAGATTGAATCTTGAAAGGCAGCTTGTGTTTAGTAATGAAGAATAATTTTCTCAAGATGGGCAGAAGATACCTCTTGGTAGTTAATTCGAGGCTCCTCCTTTATTTGATCATCATAGATGTTGAGGTGTTTTTTGAATAAAAATGCATTAACATCCATCTTTCTAATGAAAATGAAATCTTCTTCCAAGGGAAACATGTTAAAGAAAAAGAACCATCCATTGATATACAAGAGGAGATTTCTTGCCATCAGCTAGCATATGTGATCGGAGAAGACCAAGGAGAAGTGGACCAACAACCTGCATCAGAATTTCACTCACCTATTCTTGGAATAGACATTCATCCTGATGGGAGTAGTTGTAAAATAGAGTAGGATTTATGTTACCAACCCAGTAAGTTTTGTCACCTATTTTATGACCTTGTAGGGGAGTACATGGAGTTGCATTTTTTCCATGTATTGAAGCCTCCCAACTCTATCTTACCTTCAACACTAGGAGGAGAGATGAAGAATGTAATCGATTTGTTGTCACAATTTCATTATCCTTTGTTGATCAGTGACAGAGTAAATAAGTTTTAATTTAGGAGGTTACTTGAATGGCTCTATTGGAAGTTTCCTTTCACCTAGCATGTTGTAAAAATCAGTTAGTGTAGGTTTGTAGATAAATAAGATCCTTCTGGAGAATGTGTGTTTTATTTCTTTTTGTAAGTTAAGTAGTGTACATATCAGCCTAATGCCTTCAACAAATGTATTTGAGATCGACTCCACAACCCAACAACTAAGGCATTGGAACTGCTTGTTCTTGGCAACTCACAAGGAGCATGCCATCCCCTATGGAGAAAAATGTTATCACATATAGTTGTCAAGGAGAGCAGTTCATCCAAGTCCATCGTCTACACAGGAAGTGTCCAAACGCAACATTCAAAATCAACCCCTTTCGGGCTCGAAATACAAGCAGCAGGCAGGGTCATGTTTCAACGACGGACATCCCATATAAAGTTCAGATTAGCAACTCTCAGATAGTCAGAGTTTAAAAATTGTGTGAGGATTAGTGGCTAGGTAGAAGCCCTGAAGTTGTATATCAATCACGATGCTTCCTCATCCAAAGGACGATCATGATTTACTTTAAGAATCTGGGCTTCGGGAGTTTTATCTTCTCCACTCTCGATTTCATCCGGAGTGTTTTCTCCCAGAGTTAAAGATCAAGCACCACACGTCCTTCTCCATCGGACGGTCATGATTTCTTCGGGAATCTGGGATTCGGTAGTTTTAGCTTCTTCACTCTCAATTTCATCTGGAGTGTTTTCTCCCAAAGTCAAAGATCAAGCGCCACACGTCCTTCTCCATCAAACGGTCATGATTTACTTCAGGAATCTAGGCTTTGACAGTTTTAGCTTCTCCCCTCTCACTTTCATCCAGAGTGTTTTCTCTCAAAGCCCACCAATCGCTACCATGTGTCCATTCAAATCTAACGGTGATAGTTTGCATTGGGACTTTGGCCTTCAGGAGTTTTAAGACTTACCCTCTCGATTTCTTCCATATTACTTTCCCCCGGAGTTGCAGATCAGGCGCCAAGCGTCCTATGGATCGAACGATCAATATTTACTTCGGGAGTTCAAGCTTCGATAATTTCAGCTTCCCCACTCCCGTTTTCCTTTGAAGTAGTTTCTCTCGGAGTCCATAGATCATTGTTGCGTGTCCTCCTCAGATTGATAGTCAAGGTTCGCTTCCAAGCTTCAACATTCATTACATGCCGCCACTTCACTACGGGCCCATATTACTTTGAGATTTATACAAGATATACATGCATTCCCCCCCGATATCCAAAGTGCCAAAGACACTTGGCACCCATCAATTCAGATGCATAGGGCTCATCCATCAGGGACATGTGGCATCCATTTAGCACTAACACATGGCACTCATTTCAAGAATTTTTGGACATGTTTTCAGCCTAATTTCAAGTGACACATGCCAACCCTTCATCCATGACTTGTAATCATAGCGACATCAGGCTGCCCCATCAATTACAGGAGATCATCCTCTGGGAAGTGTTCTTGTTCAAGCGTCATCTCCATGTGTGGTTTTAATGGATCCTAGAATTGGTGGGCAGATAAACTTAAGCGATGGCACTAAATTTAGCAGATGCGCCTAGATCGTAGATCATGACCAGATCAATGGGCATGTTTCATTATGGGGATGCAACATGCTCGAACAATATAATTCTTGAGCGGTCCCACAATTGAAACCATGGTATAGCGAAATAGCTATGTGGCAGAAGAAAGTGGATTGTGGGCTCAAAAGCGGTGTGGGTCCAAACTTCCTTCGCCAGCCACGCAATCATGTGCTTATTCAATGTCAAATTCAAGAGCATCACGTAGCAGCCCCCTAGGCATTGAGCCTTGTCCCGATCCCGAGGAGAAAGCAATTAATGAAAGAAAGATCTGGTAGTTGAAACCTTGATTCACTTTGTAAATAGAAAGCATGGAGGGTCTAGCCATGGAGAAAAAATTGTCAGTCCAAGGTACCACGATGGGCGGTTTTTCCAGTAGGCCCATGTTGATCCGAGCTTGCGTGTGATAGGAGGAAAAACTTGCAATCTGAAAGAAGGTTGTGCAGACATAAAGCCTTGAATGGGATGGAGATATCACACTCTTGGCGAGTGTGGACTAATCTGATTATAAATAGATCAGTTCAAGATTTTGTAAGGGTAATCAATTGGTTGAGAAAATCTCTCTACTGTGTAATTTTGATGAAAGAACTGGTCTCTGGCTATGTATCAAATTTGAGACTTTCACATTAATAGAAGTAATCTTATTTCATCTCTTTGTTTAAACTATGTTGAAACACTCAAGCATGGAGGATCTAGTCGAGGTTTGTGGTTCTATTATAATGTAGGTTTGATTACAATAGTGGTGTGACTAGTTTTAGTCAGCTTCCTTGTTACCTTATTTCCCCTTATGCTGAGAGGCTTGGGCATGGAGGATCCATTCAATTTTTTGTAGCAGCATGATAATGTAGATTTGATTATTATGTTTCTGTGACATATTTCAGTGTCTGAAACTTGAGGTCAAGAGTGCTCTTGAGCCTGAGTTTTTCTTCACCAAGCTGCTTGAAAGTCGGATGCCCATAGTAGTCTTTCTCACCTCTCTCACTAATTATTCCATATACTCACACTTAAAATCAAATCATTGACTAAATTTAATGAGGCCCTCACTTCCCAAGTGCATTGCTTGTCCAATTTATCTATTAAAATGATTCTTGTACTGAGTTTCGTCCATTTGACCTCCACTCATAAAACCAACATCCACCAAACATTATGATGGGTATTGGGCTTATCCTCTCTCAGTCTAAGGGTGACTCTTAGTGCTAAAAATTACCACCGATCATTTATTTAAGTACATCATCAATGCCAAAGACACATATTTTCGGTTGCGTGAGAGGTGCAATCCAACTCGTAGAGGTGAGGTATATTTTTTTACAATTTTGTATGCTTAAATTATATTTATTGATCATCAATTGGTGATATTTTAATACATGTAGAATCAATGCATTAAGTAATCTTGTTTTTTATTTATGTCATGAAGATGATAGTATTACTAGATGATATTACTCTAGTGAACAATTAATTTATATTCCACCCATGGTAGATTAAAGAGACCTAGTTAGTATATGGTTGATTTCTAGAAGCATATGGTTAGTATATGGTTGGATTTGGTTATTTCAGCCTATCTTTATTTACATCTCTCACTCAAATTGTACAAGGTAAAGGCAAGGGTGTTGTCAATGGTCCTCCACCCCCACCATAGCATGAGCCCATAGCCAAGGCTGAATTTTCACATATCCCCACTATGGAGATACATACTCAACTTGAGTTCCCAATCGATGAGATACAAATTCCAAAATAGTTTAACTAAATCTAAATTATATATAATTTTAAAATAATGACTATAATATGTATTTATTAATTGTGTTGTTTACATGTAATATCATCAGAGAAAGGTTTAGATATAAGGGGTTGTCAACTTAACATTGATGTGGTCACATGAGTGGGATAGGACCCTTATGTTATTACCCTCTAGGCCTACAATGGTTATCCATACCAATCTGAGGGTCTTTTTTAAAATTTCCCCATAGATATGGTGGGAAAAATGGTCTTGATCGACATTGAGGCTATAGATGCCCCTTTGGACTACAACATTTTACTCGGATGTATCTAAATGTACATGATAAAGGAAGTGGCCTCATTTGTGTTTTTCACCATGATCTTCTCTCACAATGGGAATGTCATCATGGTCAATCAGTTAACATATTATGAAACTCACCCCACAGTGAATTTGAATAATATCCTTATCCTCCTCGGGGCACAACTAAAAGTTTCACCATTTTTAGAAATGGGTTTGTGGATCTGCCAATACCCCTCTCTCCTTAGCACATACCGGGGTGACGTCATGATGACCCAACCTGCATACCACCCTTAGACTCTATACAAGTATTCAAAATCACTTATGTCATGGAAGAAACAAATTCTCAGTCTACTCCTAAGACCCCACCCATGAATGGCCAAACCATGTATTTTCATACCACCCCTCACCCCCTCACCCAAATCTTGTTCATCTACCCACCACTAGGATTTTTGTTGAACCAAGCAGCTACTACACTCACACTTCCCAACATGTTGCTAGAAATACATGTTTGGTATATTTAACCACCATCTAAGGTACCAATACCTTCACTCCCACCTCAAACATTTGCATTACCCATGTAGACCCAAATAAATATATTATTGCCACATCCTAGTCACACACTTGGGGGAAATAATACCAACACTGGTGGAAAGAAGAACAAATTTGGGGGTAATCCTCAAGACACACCTCAAATAAAACCCCCATGCATGCTCTGTGAAGCACCAAGTCACCCTAAAAACATGTGTCCCACTCTTCCATAGTTTCAAAACCTCATCCACTTACTCTAGGGTAGCACCACTATTACCCACATCAGTGGGAAAATTCATAGACCCTGCACAATAATCTATCCCCCAAACACAATAAGAAACTTTGTACCAACTTCACATGTGGTATATGTTCACAATATGGTCATTACACCCATCACTATCTCAATCTACCCCAATTTTGAGACACCATAGAAGAAATTTGCCAAATGACCCTGCCAGAACCCACTCAAAAGGTACCACAAACATCAACATGCATAGAGTACACTTCTTCTACAATTTATTACATGTCCACTTTTGTGAATGCACATTGAACTTTCCCATGTGCACTATGCATTCAATTGGGACACTTCACATATATGTGTCCATTGATTATTTAATACGCACTCATTGAATGATCGTCATTCGAAATCTTTGAGAGGCTTTCCATGCCACAAGGACCCTTAACACTACATCCACCACCTAGGGTGCTTATAACCCACCTACATAGGAGAAATTATCCCCACCTATTTCCCCTTTAGGTTCTCTGGTATGGATACAACTGAATGCACATCCTCCTACCCCAACTAATTCCCCAGAAATCCCTCAGCAAGAAATTTTCCCTCCTCCCAGAGATTACAACACACACAAGTGGGTGCATATCCACTATATTTCCTCCACCAAAGGGTCATTACCTTTAGTCAAGCAATCAGTACATATTGGATTAACACCTGTTGGAGTAGGAATATTTTGGAGTTAAGTGTAGAATGGACCAAAGGAAGCAGTGCACACCAGAAAAGAAGAAAGATAAAAGTGAGACAAAGGACAAAGGATGCAGCGCGTCGAGAAAGATGGAAGTCAAAGAAAGGATGAAGACCAACTTCATGGAAGGCACTTGGAATGTGGGAAAGTGGATTCCACTTAGGGTTAGGGTTTTGGATTCAAAATGTAATGGTTTTAACCCATTTTTTAGTATAAATAGAAGAGGTATAAGGTGTTGGCAAATTCAGTGAACAGACAGCGAATGCTTGTCATTGATGGCAACAATGAAGATGACAGGCAAACAGAAGACAAGGTCAGAGAGGTGAATGATCGAACGCAGCGAGAGCTGTTAGATTTGGTGTAGGATCACCGACAGCCATCAGATCTGCAGAAGCTGCGAGGGAGATAAGCCTCGGGAGCAAGAAGAGAAGTCGCGACAGGCATCGGGATATCGGTCATCAGGAAATTGGAATTCTCAAGGTCGTGTGCATTGGGACAGAAATAGTCGCGAAATCCCGACGGGATCTGGACCGTCCATTCATGTGGACGCGTGGCAGCGATCGAGTGCCACCGGGAGAAGCTCGACAGGAGGCTTATCAGAGAATCGGGGATCGGGACTTTGAAATGTCCAATTCAATTGACAACAAGAACTCTGAAATCACAAAATGCGATATTGCGATTCAATCGCAACTATTGAGCCAAGATCAAACTCGGACCGTTGATCACACCCCATCTCGGAGTTTCATGTATCGTGACTTAGAGAGGCGAGATAATTCATCTCCATATTCACGAGATGCGAGATAGCGAGTTAATTGTGGACCATTGGATCAAGAGGACACGTGGCGAAAGATCGTCATGTCACTGACTGGAAAGTCAAAGGAACAGCAATATGCGAGATCGCGATTTAATCAAGGACCATTGGATCAAGAGGAAACGTGGTGAAATATTAGAGCACCATAAAGCTTCATCTTGGAGTTTCGTGACTCGCAACTTGGAAAGGAAAGAAACATAACCACCAAACTCATGATATGCGATATCGCGATTTAATCAAGGATCGTTGGATCAAGAGGATGCGTGGCGAAAGATCAAAGCACCATAAAGCTTCATCTCAGAGTTTTGCGACTCGCGACTTGGAAAGGCAAGAAACATAACCACCAAACTCACGAGATGCGAGATCACGATAAGATCCTAACCATCAATACACCAAAAGATGTGGACCGTTGATCTGAGCTCCATCTCGAAGTCTCACCTATCGCGACTTGGAGTGACGAGAATCTCCAGTGAAGAAACAGCGAGATGCAAGATCACGATAAGATCCTGACCGTCAATACACCAAAATATGTGGATCGTTGATCTGAGCTCCATCTCAGAGTCTCGCCTATCTTGACTTGGAGTAACGAAAATCTCCAACGAAGGAACATCGATATGCGAGATCACAATGAGATCAAGACCGTTGATTCAACAAGATCACGAACCGTCGATCAGGGTCAATGAAGATCAAGATTTCGACTGTCTCAGAGAAGACGAAGAGTCTTAAACTGCCAGAGAGACAGAGGAATCTCAGTATAACATACAGTGATGTTGGACACGCGGGGCGAACCACCAGAGAAGCTAAAGAGTCACAATGATAATCATACAAAGCACTCGAGAGGTGGAGGATAATGATGCAGAGTATGCATGCAGAGGGATGGCGAACATTGCATGCAGAAGGTGGACAGAAGCTATAAAATACATGGTACAAAGAAGAGATGGGTAGTTGTTGTTGTTGGAGGTTGTAGTGAGTGTTATTGGTAAAGGTAATTCAGGTGTGAAGAAGGAGGAGAGTGCAGCAGCTGAATAGTACAGAAGAGGAACTGTGCAGAGATTGGAGATGGTGCACAGAGCATAAAAAGCAGAAGACCAGACAGTGAAAGGGATGTGAGCAGAAAGGCAATGAGGCAGACAGAGCAATGAAATGCAGCAGAACAGTGATAAGTCGGGTAAGCCATTGTTGAACATTATATCACTGTAATAAGTTTCAGAAGAAAAGATTTATATTTGAGGGTAGTTGGGAGGTTCTAGGGAGGACTGTTGTCCTCAGAGGTTCAAGTGGGTGCTTGAACACAGGGAGTTGGTGCTTCCTTCTAGTTGGTGCTAGAGAAACCAGGGAGTTGGTGCTTCCTTCTAGTTGGTGCTAGAAAAACCAGGGAGTTGGTGATTCCTTCTAGTGGGTGCTAGAGAAAACAAAGAGTTGGTGCTCTCAGCAAGTTGCAGCTTGCTAAACAGAGGTTGTAGCCTCATTATGAGTTGGTGCTCATATGTATGATAGTGTAAAGATTGTAACCATTACTTATCATATAAAGAAAAATAGGTTTTTACCCTGTATGGGTTTCCTCAGGAAATATCTGTCTCTGTGTTTCTCATATATGTGACTGATGCTGAATGTGCCATTGTTTATTTCCCTTCATTATTGTGATCATCATTTGGTGTCTCAGCAAAGAGTTTAAAAGAATCATAATTGTTTAAGCACGGTAACAACTGATTCACCCCCCCCTCTCAGTTGTACAACATAAGGTAGATTGAGGTATCTTTTTTATCATATCTTGGCATCAGCTAACTCAGAACTTGCATGTGACAAGTCTATTTTAGAGAGTCCTTTTTTAGTCTGAATTTTGTATGGTTGAGAGATGTGGAGCTCAGATGGAGTCAATATTGAGACATAATTGAGGTTCGGGTCGGAATATGTGGAGGTTGGTGTGATGTTTGTCAGCCTCACTACATATGTACTATTCTTAAACCTTATGATGTAATGCACACAACACTATTTTGATGGAGAATAAGAAATAAGCAGAAGATATTTGTGGATGTATCCTAGGAGGGGGTGAACCATGGTAAAATGATGTCTGTATGTGCGATGTATTCTTCTTATATTATCTATGATGAATGAATGGTTAGATGAATGTGTCTATTAGGTTTTATTTATAGTGTACACTAGTATGATGAATGTGGTTGAATGGATAAATTGATAGATCGAATGAATTTTATGGTAGAATGCATGTTAAAGTATAAAAGTAGTAAGAAGAACACCCCCAATCCCTTCCATGACTGCAGACATGTGCATCCTTCAGTCACCCATAAACCATCTCGGGTGAGACTGTGTTGTGCATGATGTAGCCTTCTGGTTTACCAAAAGGGACGATGGTGAAAAGAGTTTTGTTGGAGAACTAAGGTAGAACATGGGTCATCCCATACATCCAACAAATGGTTTTGTTGTTGGCTAGAACTCAGAAGGATAGCCTGGAAGGGGTTTGGTGAAGAGGATCTAGTGGTAAAAATGGATGTTCAGGCCATTAAATCCTATGAAGCAAGATATTAAAATATGGTTAGAGAGAGAATATAGAGTTCGCACAGAAATATAATAAGGGTTCCAAGTACACACCACATCAGTACCTATAGAGCTATGTGTTTACTGATTTGCATGAAGTATATTTTTGTTATTTTCCAGAGTTATTACAGGAGTGGTTATTAAGGTTGAAGGATACCCATCTGACTAATCAGATCAAACTAATACAGTGGACTGTTGAAAATGTTGCACGATTGGAAAGGGTTAATAACAAATTCACGCACATAGTAGATTTTTTCTTACACAATATTACTATGAGGTTTATTATTGAGTTTGTGGTTGATACAAAAAAGTCATTTACTTTTGTAGAGAAGTATTTCTTGAGGGGACCCATAGGGAGGTACATTAGGTCTCTTTACATCTAGATCAAGATCTTATTACATGGTAATGGCGTGATGACCATGGAATCAGACAACTATATCACTCTACGTGCATGGGGGAGTTGGGGGAAGCACTAAGGGATATATGAGAAATGAAGAAGGCTATGGAGACTAGCCAAAAGAAGGAATAAATGGACACCATCATGATAGATGATGAACATATCAAGGAAATCATAATGAAAGTAGGTGTGACGTGCAGTGGATGACCCTACCAGTATAGTATGAATAAAAAAAAGAGTGTAGTAGCCGAGAGAGAGGGCTTGTACAGCGATGAGGAAGAGGTAGAGGATGTTTGCACCATGGGGAATACTGAGGATATATTTCGCACCACATATGAGAGGAAACCAAGAGGTCATGGGTCTGGCATATAAGACGGCTCTCCATCTTTGATCTGAATTAGTGTGGAACCCATAACCCCATGTGCAACTATGAAATTTGAAGAAGAAAAACTAGTTAACCACCAAGTGATTAGTGGTAGAAGGATTTTTACAGGGCATGGGTCCAGTATGAGAAGTGAAAGTTTGGCAAGTAGTAGTCAAGTATCTACACCGCACGRAAGTGGTAGCTCAACAAATTTCACTATGGTAGGAAAAGATCCAACTATTAGGTTACCATAGTTCTGAGGGGATAGGTCAGATGATACAGAAAAGCATTTGTTCATATGTGATAAGATATGGGAAGCAAAGAAGATTACAAATGAAGAGACAAAGGTGCATTAGTAAATTCTCTTGGTGCAAATCCTGTACTCAAAAACAAAATAATATCAACAAAATACTCATCATCTATATATACTGAAAACAATTGTGCATCTATAAATTTGTATTCCAAGTTACTGGGTTCTTCTCCATTATTTATTCTAGATAAGTGATATGGTCCTGCATTCAATCTTCCAGGATTCACCACTACTTCAAAATCAAATTCTTGGAACAAAAGTAGCCATCTGCATATCCTTCCCCCCAACACTAGCTTATTGACTAAATATCTTAGAGAATAATGATCTCTAAACATCTTGAAATGTTTCCCTAACAATTAATGTTTGTATTTCTTCCAATAGAAGTCTTGGACGAGTAACGAATAGCAGAAAGTCGGATGCCAATAGCAATCTTGTTAACCTCTCTCACTAAGTCTTCCCTCTGTTCACACTTAAACTAAAATCACTGACTGAAGTTAATGAGGCCCTCACTTCCATGTGCATTGCTTGTCCAATTTATGTGTTAAAATCATTCTTGTACTAATTTTCATCCATTTGACCTCCACTCATAAAACCAACATCCACCAAAAATTTCGATGGGTACTAGGCTTATCCTCTCGTAGTCTGAGGGTGAATCTTAGTGCTAACATTCATGGCACCGTTGTTGGGGATGAAAATGAAGAAATCTTCCCTGGGAAAATGACAACGATCAGATCTGATCTTTGATGGTGAACAAAGACCAAACACATTCAAACTGCATATCATTCGCCTAGCGACTCCATGATTAAAGAAACTAGTGGCGAATCCACAAGTTTAAGAAATCATATTTTCATATGGAAACCATCTTGTCTTGGAGGTTTTCTCCTTTTAATTTCTCTGTTGTTCCTGGTTTTCCAAATGTTGTTACTACTATGGATGAGTGGGGTGATTTTTTGCCTGGATTTGGAGGACATAGAGATGACAACCCTGCTGAGAATCTGCTTGAGTCTCATGAACTCATGCAACAGTGGGGAATACATCATCAAGATGTATTAATGAAAATTTTCATGTTCTCATTAGAAGGATATTCTCATGAGTGGTATAGATCCTTTCCCCTTGCTAGCATCTCCTCCCTGGAATGGTTTCATGCAGTTTTCAATATGCATTGCCAAACTTTTTATTCCTCTAAGTTATCTTTTCATAGTTGTTGTGAGGAGTATAAATACTGTGTTCAAGATATATTTGATCCTTATGAAGGTTGTGAGGATGAAGAATATGCCTTGGATGAGGAATCAATTTTTTCTCTTCCATGTTCATTTATATCTGATGAAAACTATGTTTGTTGTCTCGGTAAGGAAAGTGAAGAAATTGAGCCTTCTCTAGAAGTTGATATTCTTTATAGCCCTGTCTCTAAAAAGCCTAGATATGAGAAGCCTTATTTTGACTGATATTATGGTGATGATATACTCCTTCCTAGATTGAATCTTGAAAGGCAGCTTGTGTTTAGTAATGAAGAACAATTTTCTCGGGATGGGCAGAAGATACCTCTTGGTAGTTAATTCGAGGCTCCTCCTTTATTTGATCATTATGGAGACAGTGATGAAGATGTTGAGGTGTTTTTTGAATAAAAATGCATTAACATCCATCTTTCTAATGAAAATTAAATCTTCTTCCAAGGGAAACATGTTAAATAAAAAGAACCATCCATTGATATACACGAGGAGATTTCTTGCCATCAGCTAGCATATGTGATCGGAGAAGACCAAGGAGAAGTGGACCAGCAACCTGCATCGGCATTTCACTCACCTGTTCTTGGAAAATACATTCATCCAGATGGGAGTAGTTGTAAAATAGAGTAGGATTTATGTTACCAACCCAGTAAGTTTTGTCACATATTTTATGACCCTGTAGGGGAGTACATGGAGTTGCATTTTTTCCATGTATTGAAGCCTCCCAACTTTATCTTACCTTCAACACTAGGAGGAGAGATGAAGAATGTAATCGATTTGTTGTCACAATTTCATTATCCTTGTTGATCAGTGACAGAGTAAATAAGTTTTAATTTAGGAGGTTACTTGAATGGCTCTGTTGGAAGTTTCCTTTCACCTAGCACATTGTAAAAATCAGTTAGTGTAGGTTTGTAGATAAATAAGATCCTTCTGGAGCATGTGTGTTGTATTTCTTTTTGTAAGTTAACTAGTGTACATATCGGCCTAATGCCTTCAACAAATGTATTTGAGCTCAACTCTACAAACCAACAGCTAAGGCATTGGAACTGCTTGTTCTTGGCAGCTCACAAGGAGCATGCCATCCCCTATGGAGTAAAATGTTATCACATATAGTTGCCAAGGGGAGCAGTTCATCCAAGTCCATGGTCTACACAGGAAGTGTCCAAACGCAACATTCAAAATCAACCCCTTTCGGGCTCGAAATACAAGCAACAGGCAAGTTCATCTTTCAACGATGGACATCCCGTATAAAGTTCAGATTAGCAACTCTTAGATAGTCAGATTTTAAAAATTGTGTGAGGATTAGTGGCTAGGTAGAAGCCCTGAAGTTGTAGATCAATCATGATGCTTCCTCATCCAAAGGATGATGATGATTTACTTCAAGAATCCAGGCTTCGGGAGTTTTAGCTTCTCCACTCCCGATTTCATCCAGAGTGTTTTCTCCCAGAGTTAAAGATCAAGCACCACACGTCCTTCTCCATCGGACGGTCATGATTTCTTCGGGAACCTAGGATTTGGGAGTTTTAGCTTCTTCACTCTTGCTTTCATCTGGAGTGTTTTCTACCAAAGTCAAAGATCAAGCACCACGTGTCCTTCTCCATCAAACGGTCATGATTTACTTCGAGAATCTAGGCTTTGACAGTTTTAGCTTCTCCCCTCTCGCTTTCATCCAGAGTGTTTTCTCTCAGAGCCCACCAATCGCTACCACGTGTCCATCCAAATCTAATGGTGATAGTTTTCTTTGGGACTTTGGCCTTTGGGAGTTTCAAGACTTCCCCTCTTGATTTCTTCCAGATTACTTTCCCCGGGAGTTGCAGATCAGGCGCCAAGCGTCCTCTATATTGGACGATCAATATTTACTTTGGGAGTTCAGGCTTCAGGAATTTTAGCTTCCCCACTCCTATTTTCCTCCGAAGTAGTTTCTCTCCGAGTCCATATATCTTTGTTGCATGTCCTCCTCAGATTGATAGTCAAGGTTCGCTTCCAAGCTTCAACATTCATTACAGGCCACCACGTCACTTCGGGCCCATATTACTTTGGGATTTATACAAAATCTACATGCATTCCCCCCCGAGATCCAAAGTGCCAAAGACACTTGGCACCCATCAATTCAGACGTGTAGGGATCATCCATCAAGGAAATTTGGCATCCATTTAGCGCTGACACATCGCACTCATTTCAAGAATTTTTGGACATGTTTTCAACCTAATTTCAAGTGACACATGCCAACCCTTCGTCCATGACTTGTCATCATAGCGACATCAGGTTGCCCCATCAATTGCAGGAGATCATCCTTCGGGAAGTGTTCTTGTTCAAGTGCCATCTCCATGTGTGGTTTTAATGGATCCTAGAATTGGTGGCCAGATAAACTTAAGCGATGGCGCTAAATTTAGCAGATGCGCCTAGATCATAGATCATGACCAGATCAATGGGCACGTTTCATTATGGGGACGCAACATGCTCGAATGATATAATTCTTGAGCGGTCCCACAATTGAAACCATGGTATAGAAAAATAGCTATGTGGCGGAAGAAAGTGGATTGTGGACTCAAAAGTGGTGTGGGACCAAACTTCCTTCGGCAGCCACGCAATCATGTGATTATTCAACGTCAAATTCAAGAGCATCACGTAGCAGCCCCCTAGGCATTGAGCCTTGTCTCGATCCCGAGGAGAAAGAAATTAATGAAAGAAAGAGTTGGTAGTTGAAACCTTGACCCACTCTATAAATAGAAAGCATGGAGGGTCTGGCCATGGAGACAAAACTGTCAGCCCAAGGTACCACGATGGGCGGTTTTTCCAGTAGGCCCATGTTGATCCAAGCTTGTGTGTGATAGGAGGAAAAACTTGCAATCTGACAGAAGGTTGTGCAGACATAAAGCCTTGAATGGGATGGAGA
Source organism: Picea engelmannii (assembly GCA_009831015.1). Lineage (NCBI taxonomy): Eukaryota > Viridiplantae > Streptophyta > Pinopsida > Pinales > Pinaceae > Picea > Picea engelmannii. Next base: position 698,026 of record ML777014.1, on the reverse strand, counting down.
TATCACACTCCTGGCGAGTGTGGACTAATCTGATTATAAATAGATCAGTTCAAGGTTTTGTAAAGGTAATCAACTGGTTGGGCAAAGGTCCCTACTGTGTAATTTTGATGCCAGAACTGGTCTCTGGCTATGTATCAAATTTGAGACTTTCACATTAATAGAAGTCATCTTATTTCATCTCTTTGTTTAAACTATGTTGAAACACTCAAGCATGGAGGATCTAGTCGAGGTTTGTGGTTCTATTATAATGTAGGTTTGATTACAATAGTGTTGTGACTAGTTTTAGTCAGCTTCCTTGTTACCTTATTTCCCCTTATGCTGAGAGGCTTGGGCATGGACGATCCAGTCAATTTTTTGTAACGGCATGATAATGTAGATTTGATTATTATGTTTCTGTGACATATTTCAGTGTCTGAAACTTGAGGTCAAGAGTGCTCTTGAGCCTGATTTTTTCTTCACCAAGCTGCTTAAAAGTCGGATGCCCATAGCAGTCTTTCTCACCTCTCTCACTAATTATTCCCTCTACTCACACTTAAACTCAAATCCTTGACTAAATTTAATGAGGCCCTCACTTCCTTGTGCATTGCTTGTCTAGTTATCTATTAAAATCATTCTTGTACTGAGTTTTGTCCATTTGACCTCCACTCATAAAACCAACATCCACCAAACATTATGATGGGTATTGGGCTTATCCTCTCTCATTATAAGGGCGACTCTCAGTGCTAAAAATTACCACCGATCATTTATTTAAGTACATCATCAATTCCAAAGACACATATTTTCGGTTGCGTGAGAGGTGCAATCCAACTCATAGAGGTGAGGTATATTTTTGTACAATTTTGTATGCTTAAATTATCTTTATTGATCATCAATTGGTGATATTTTAATACATGTGGAATCAATTCATTAAGTAATATTGTTTTTTATTTATGTCATGAAGATGATAGTATTACTAGATGATATTACTCTAGTGAACAATTAATTTATATTCCACCCATGGTACATTAAAGAGACCTAGTTAGTATATGGTTGATTTCTAGAAGTATATGGTTAGTATATGGTTGGATTTGGTTATTTCAGCCTATCTTTATTTACATCTCTCACTCAAATTGTACAACGTAAAGGCAAGGGTGTTTTCAATGGTCCTCTACCCCCACCATAGCATGAGCCCATAGCCAAGGCTGAATTTTCACATATCCCCACTATGGAGATACATACTCAACTTGAGTTCCCAATCGATGAGATACAAATTCCTAATTAGTTTAACTAAATCTAAATTATATATAAAATTTTAAAATAATGACTATAATATGTATTTATTAATTGTGTTGTTTACATATAATATCATCATAGAAAGGTTTAGGTATAAGGGGTTGTCAATTAAACATTGATGTAGTCACATGAGTGGGATAGGACCCTTATGTTATTACCCTCCAGGCCTACAATGGTTATACATCCCAATCTGAGGGTCTTTTTTAAAATTTCACCATAGAGATGGTGGGAAAAATGGTCTTGATCGACATTGAGGCTATAGATGCCCCTTTGGACTACAACATTTTACTCGTATGTATCTAAATGTACATGATAAAGGAAGTGGCCTCATTTGTGTTTTTCACCATGATCTTCTCTCACAATGGGAAAGTCATCATGGTCAATCAGTTAACATATTATGAAACTCACCCCACAGTGAATTTGAATAATATCCTTCTCCTCCTCGGGGCACAACTAAAAGTTTCACCATTTTTAGAAATGGGTTTGTGGATCTGCCAATACCCCTCTCTCCTTAGCACATACCGGGGTGACGTGATGGTGACCCAACATGCATACCACCCTTAGACTCTATACAAGTATTCAAAATCACTTATGTCATGGAAGAAACAAATTCTCAGTCTACTCCTAAGACCCCACCCATGAATTGCCAAACGATGTATTTTCATACCACCCCTCGCCCCCTCACCCAAATCTTGTTCATCTACCCACCACTAGGATTTTTGTTGAACCAAGTAGCTACTACACTCACACTTCCCAACATGTTGCTAGAAATACATGTTTGGTATATTTAACCACCATATAAGGTACCAATACCTTCACTCCCACCTCAAACATTTGCATTACCCATGTAGACCCAAATAAATATATTCTTGCCACATCCTAATCACACAGTTGGGGGAAAGAATACCAACACTAGTGGAAAGAAGAACAAATTTGGGGGAAATCCTCAAGACACACCTCAAATACAACCCCCATGCATGCTCTGTGAAGCACCAAGTCACCCTAAAAACATGTGTCCCACTCTTCCACAATTGCAAAACCTCATCCACTTACCCTAGGGTAGCACCACTATTACCCACATCAGTGGGAAAATTCGTAGACCCTGCACAATAATCTATCCCCAAAACACAATAAGAAACTTCGTACCAACTTCACATGCGGTATATGTTCACAATATTGTCATTACACCCATCACTATCTCAATCTACCCCAATTTTGAGACACAATAGAAGCAGTCTTCCAAATGACCCTGCCAGAACCCACTCAAAAGGTACTACAAACATCAACATGCATAGAGTCCACTTATTCTACAATTTATTACATGTCCATTTTTGTGAATGCACATTGAACTTTCCCATGTGCACTATGCATTCAATTGGGACACTTCACATATATGTGTCCATTGATTATTTAATACACACTCATTGAATGATCGCCATTCGAAATCTTTGAGAGGCTTTCCATGCCACAAGGACCCTTAACACTACATCCACCACCTAGGGTGCTTATAACCCACCTACATAGGAGAAATTTCCCCACCTATTTCCCCTTTAGCTTCTCTAGTATGGCTACAATTGAATGCACATCCTCCTACCCCAACTAATTCCCCAGAATTCCCTCAGCAAGAAATTTACCCTCCTCCCATAGATTACAACACACACAAGTGTGTGCATATCCACTATATTTCCTCCATCGAAGGGTCATTACCTTCAGTCAAACAATCAGTACATATTGGGTTAACACCTATTGGAGTAGGAATATTTTGGAGTTAAGTGTAGAATGGACCAAAGGAAGCAGTTCACACCAAAAAAGAAGAAAGATAAAAGTGAGACAAAGGACAAAGGAAGCAGCATGTTGAGAAAGATGGAAGTCAAAGAAAGGATGAAGACCAACTGCATGGAAGGCACTTGGAATGTGGGAAAGTGGATTCCACTTAGGGTTAGGGTTTTGGATTCAAAATGTAAGGGTTTTAACCCATTTTTTAGTATAAATAGAAGAGGTATAAGGTAGATTGAGGTATCTTTTTGATCATATCTTGGCATCAGCTAACCTAGAACTTGCACGTGACAAGTCTATTTTAGAGAGTCCTTTTTTAGTCTGAATTTTGTATGGTTGAGAGATGTGGAGCACAGATGGAGTCAATATTGAGACATAATTGAGGGTCGGGTCGCAATATGTGGAGGTTGGTGTGATGTTTGTCAGCCTCACTACACATGTACTATTCTTAAACCTTATGATGTAATGCACGCAACACTGTTTTGATGGAGAATAAGAAATAAGCAGAAAATATTTGTGGATGTATCCCAGGAGGGGGTGAACCATGGTAAAATGATTTCTGTATGTGCGATGTATTATTTTTATATGATCTATGATGAATGAATGGTTAGATGAATGCATCTGTTAGGTTTTATTTATAGTGCACACTAGTATGATGAATGTGGTTGAATGGATAAATTGATAGATCGAATGAATGTTATGGTAGATTGCATGTTAAAGTATAATAGTAGTAAGAAGAACACCCCCAATCCCTTCCATGACTGCATACATGTGCATCCTTCAGTCACCCATAAACCATCTCGGCTGAGATTGTGTTGTGCATGATGTAGCCTTCTAGTTTACCAAAAGGAACGATGGTGAAAAGAGTTTTGTTGGAGAACTAAGGTAGAACATGGGTCATCCCACTCTACGTGCATGGGGGAGTTGGGGGAAGCACTAAGGAATATATGAGAAATGAAGAAGGCTATGGAGACTAGCCAAAAGAAGGAATAAATGGACCCCATCATGATAGATGACGAACATATCAAGGAAATCATAATGAAAGTAGGTGTGACGTGCAGTGGATGACCCTACCAGTATAGTATGAATAAAAAAAAGAGTGTAGTAGCCGAGAGAGAGGGCTTGGACAGTGATGAGGAAGAGGTAGAGGATGTTTGCACCATGGGGAATACTGAGGATATATTTCGCACCACATATGAGAGGAAACCAAGAGGTCATGGGTCTGGCATATAAGACGGCTCTCCATCTTTGATCTGAATTAGTGTGGAACCCATAACCCCATGTGCAACTATGAAATTTGAAGAAGAAAAACCAGTTAACCACCAAGTGATTAGTAGTAGATGGATTTTTACAGGACGTGGGTCCAGTAGGAGAAGTGCAAGTTTGGCAAGTAGTAGTCAAGTATCTACACCGCATGGAGGTGGTAGCTCAGCAAATTTCACTATGGTAGGAAAAGATCCAACTATTAGGTTACCATATTTATGAGGGTATAGGTCAGATGATACAGAAAAGCATTTGTTCATATGTGATAAGATATGGGAAGCAAAGAAGATTACAAATGAAGAGACAAAGATTGCGCAGTTGGAAATCACATTTAGAGACTGTGCATTAGACTGGTACATGGGTTTTGAAACAAATAATCCAACAGGAACGCCTACCACTGTAGCATAGGTGAAGAGGTAGTTAATAGTTGAATTTCCGAAACCAAGCTCATAAGACCAGTTTATGAATGAAATGATAGAGATTAAGTAGAAACCAGGAGAATCAGTCTAAGATGTAGATTAGAATTTCAAGAGGATAAAAGGTAAGTTAAAGTGCATTATTACTGATACACAATATAGACATTTTTTGTTTAATTCTTTGCTGCCACACCTGAAGTATCCTTTGAGACAGTAGAAATTCCAGATCCAGGGTGAGGATCTACAAGAAGCATTGCACTTAGAAGAAAATCAATACAAGCATACAGATCCAGCATATAATCCCACACAGCAGTTTCAAGAACAACCGCATAACAATAATGCACAACAATTTGGAGCACCACCAAAGTACAATAATGCACAGTTGCAGTACAATAAGAGACCTCGGTACAATACATTGTGTGGAGATAATCAGGGCAATAGAGAAGGATTCAAAGGATGAGGTCGTGGAGGGAGAGGCTTTGGAGGAGGTTGAGGACCAGTAGTTTGTCATAATTTTTGGAAACTAGGGCACTATGCAAGATACTCCCCACAGACACCTGCAACATGTATGTATTGTTGCATAGAAGACCACGAAACATAAGATTGTCTGACACTTTTGATAAAGACAGAGGAAAAGAGAACAATACTAATCAGAACTTCCAATGCATCAGGGTGGAAAATAGAGAAGAGGACAAGAAGAATATTAATATAGTTACTAGAGGTGGATATAAGAGAGGATAAGATGCAACCAAGAAGGATTAGGAACAATACCAATGGGTTAGGAAGAATACAACACCCAAACAAAAGTTTGATGTGCGCAGAAGGAGATTCATAAAGAAAATATTGTGTCTACTTCAGGGACTAACCAGAAGATGAGATACCAGTGTATGACATGCCTTCATTATTTGATCAAACCAATCAATATTAGTCTTCAAAACAAGTAAGTAAATTAAGAAAAAAATTGGGTTCATGTGTAAAATTGTTGAACGATAAAAATTCCTTACAAGTACTACATAATTTGTTAGAAAAGTGTAATTCTGGGGAAGAAGGGGTAAAAAGAGTAAATCGGGTATGTAAGAGGAGAAGAACCAGCAGGGAATTCATATTGAATTCCAACATAGGGGATTTTAACATGGGGATTATCATACTAGAATTAGGGTGTGAAGTCAATGTTCTACCAAAGAAGACTTGAGAAGCTATAGGAGAACCTCAATTGGGGTATTCACCTATTCAGTTGAAGTTGGAAAATAAGAACAAAGTGGTGCCAATTGGTAGGTTGATTGGGATTCCAGTAGATTTAGATGGTCTGTGCACCATGGAAGACTTTGAGGTCATTCACATAGGATATAATACTTCACCATATATAACATTGTTGGCCCTAGACTGGGATTTTGATAACTAGACTATTATCAACTTGAAGAAAAGGAAGATTATATTTGAATCAGGGGAATGCATATTTATTGCACCATTAGATCCCTCAGATGGAGAAAGGTATGTGGAACCTTCGATAGACAATATTCTTACAGAAGATGTAAATTAGTTGTATGAATTATCATTGACTACATGAATTATCTTTTAGGAGATGTGCTATAATGATGCACGCGTTGATATGGGTTGGTACAGAGATAAAAGAACCTCCTACTTTTTATGGTTTGAATGAATTAAAAGATTTTTTAATGAATTTTGAGGTAGAGGTTGTGGAAAATTAGAGATTACCAGCATTATATATTTCTTTAAAAGCTATACCTGCAAGATAGTGGGGTACACACAAGGAAAATATCAACAATTGGTTTCAGTGCAAAAGGTTAATGCGCATCAAATTTGACGCAGAGAAGGAGTATAGATATGAGGAGAGATATGAGGAATTTGGACAACCTCAATAACATGTAGATAAGTGCATAGGTCAATGGATATTAGTACCACCAAAAGAATCGCCACACCATTTTATTCACACATTAGAAGGCATTTCGAAGAACGGGTACACAGAATAGTAACAACGTAGAGAAACTGCTAATTGGTAAGAGATATAGTAGAATTTCATAGTTACATTTTCCTTTGAGCATGACAGTCGATAGATTTATACAACGTTGAAATGGTAAGAGATGGAATATTTGAAGAACCATAATTTGAAATAATCCCAGCATATTAGAAGCAAGATAGACAGACAATTATGTTAGCACTGTGTAATTCCCAAAGGGAGTCAAGGGAAGAATAAATTGACAGAGGTAACTTACCAAAACCACTTTTGAAACTGGGATCTAGCCCTGCCAGTTTCAAAGAGGGATCTCTCTGTATGATTTAGAGTTGTTTAAGTTTTAGATATTAGGCTAGTTAGAATAATCTAAGTTTGTTTGTTTGTTTAATAAAGTTGGATGAAGAATTTCTTTAAAATTCCATTGGGCTATGGGGTATATATTAAATATTAGGATCAAATACATATTTTATGAGGTTCCTTCACAGGGTAAGATAGTGAGACCGTTGGATCTATTAGAATTAAGTGGTATGAAAAAGACAGAACATGTGAGAAAATCAACCAAGCAAAGAAGCAGTCAAGAATTTCTTTACTTAATATCAGATGAATAACATATAGATCACTAAAAAACCAGTAACAGAGTGTATGAGACAAATTATGTTCATTAACTTCCTTTTAATGATTAGAAACTAAAAACATAATGATCAAAGAGAAAGATAAACATCACCAACATTCAAACGTAAGAATCCTGTGAATGGCCTTTTTATTACTGGTCGATCCTTTTGAAAAGATTACATGGATAGCTCCTTAAGTTGTATTGTGTGTGGACTTTCATTATTGAATTTTCAAAGGATTGTTGTTCTGACTCCCCCTCATCTAATTCATTCTGTGAAAGGAGAAAAAGTTCATGTTCTTCTTGAGTAAGAAATATGGAAACGTTGTCATTAACCCCCACAAGATTTATGTGAATATCATCTAATTCTTCAATTATCTCTTCCCCTTCATCAACATATTTTTCTTCAAGAGGTGGCCTAATCTATTGATCATGACCTCTATGTTCCCTTTGGTCTCTGGGTTCTCTTTGTCTGATCTGGGGAGGATTTATTTTGAAATTGGGATTTTGAATCTGAGGGCCAGGTTGATTTTGTCTAGGCGGGTTTCTGTCACCAATTTCTAATATTTCCATCAATCTCCCAACGGTTCTGACTAAAGAATCAATTTTGGCATCTGAAGTAGAAGTGGAAGGTTATTCTTTAATTGTAACTCTCCTTTCAATTCTTTGTTTGGCTCTCCTAGCTAGCATATTTTCTTCAACACTTACAGCACTCTTCTGCATATCTTCTAGAGTTGTAAAATTTCTTTCTCTTGGCTAATAGGACATATCAGCATTGAATCCATTAGGGAACTTGATCAAGTCTAGGCCTTAAGGAGGTTTGATATCAACAGGAATTGCATTATAGATATTATTAAAATGAGTACAATAGTCCTCTATAGTTTCCCCTTGGTTTCTTATGATATTTTCATATTCAGATAAAATTTCGAGAGGGTTTTTATTTAACTCCCATCTATTGAGAAATGTTCCATGAAAAGAAGCAATATCATCAATGCTAGCAACCTCTGAACATTTATCTCTTGAAAGTTAGATCTTTGATTGTTTAGAAATAAAGTTTTCTTATCTAGGGAAGACAATCTATAAGGTTTGGAAAATTTGTTTAGTTCCCCAGTATGGTCGCCACTATGTTAGCACTCTGTAATTCCAAGAGGTTGTCAAGGGAAGAAGAAATTGACATGGGTAAATTACCAAAACCACTTTTCAAACTAGGATCTATCCCTACCAATTTCAGAGAGGGATCTCTCTGTATGATTTAGGGTTTTTTAAGTTTTATATATTAGGCTAGTTAGAATAATATGAATATGTTTGTTTGTTTAATAAAGTTAGTTGAAGAATTGATTTAAAATTCCATTGGGCTATAGGGTCTATATTAAATATTAGGATCAAATACAACTTTTATGATTTCCTTCATAGGGCGAGATAGTGATACCGTTGAATCTATTAGAATTAAGTGGGATGAAAAAGACGGAACAAGTGAGAAAATCAACCAAGCAAAGAAGTAGTCAAGAATTTATTTACTTAATATTAGATGAATAACATATATATCACTAAAAGACTAGTAACAAAGTGTACGAGACAAGAAAATTTCATTAACTTCCTTTTAATGATTAGAAACTGAAAACATAATGATCACAAAGAAAGATAAACATCACCGACGTTCAAATGCAAGAATCTTGTGAATAGCCTTTTTATTACTAGTCGATCCTTTTGAAAAGATTACACAGATAGCTCTTTGGGCACAAAAATCAACCCTCAATACTTTGAAGTGAGAAGTATTTATAAAATAGTTACATCTAATTATGTCATTAATGACTAGGATATTGTGGAGAAAAAGTCTAACTAACTAGATTACAAGTTACAAAATAATAGGAATGTTGCCAATCTATTTGAATCCTTGGTGTTGAATCTAGGGGAAGTATTTGATGATTCATCACCTTGACTTGACTATATTCTTCATGCTGACTCGAAAATCCACCTCACCTTTACTTAAGTAAAGAACACAGGTCTTCCCATCTCTTTTGACTAGGGATGGAAACCTTGAGTAACTTTCTATATATTTCGTCCATTTTAGTGTACTTGGAAAAAGTAGGTTTTGTAATAAAAATATATTTTATCTCATGTTGGATGCTCAAGTCCAACTGTAATGTTTCTAAGAAAGACTTTCCAGTAATGCTTCCTTTTATACATGCAATTTTAGAACCATCCTTTGCCACTGTGATTATATTCTACTTGTAGTCTAATAGTGTGATGAGCTTGTCATTGGTCACTAGTAGTCTAGGGAGTCCCTTCTTCTATAGTGTGTCAACCTTTCTGAAAACTATCTACACTCCAATGTTCATCATCTGAGATTTCTCCTCTAGCTGCAACATCAATCCTTTCTTGGTCAAGACCTTCTTGACCTCAAGGATGGTATTTGTCCTGTGTTCAATTTTAAATGCCTCTAACTCTTTCTTAGTCTTGGAGTTTAGGAACCTGATGAATTCAGTGACCTCTGTAGGCCTCTCCCCCAATTCTTCCCTTATCTTTTCAATTTCTTGTCTGGCCTTTTGTACCAGTTCATGATGTTCAAAAGCAAATTGTATGAATGGCCATTTCTCTACCATTGACCTGTCGATGTCCATCCAGATGTTTTCCTTGGCCTCAAACAATGTTTTATCCATGACAGTCTCCTTCTGCAACTTCTATAATTCTTGACCGAGTCTTTGTGGCAGTGCACACTAGAAAAGAATAAAGATAAAAGTGAGACAAAGGAAAAATGAAGTAGCGCATCGAGAAAGAAGGAAGTCAAAGAAAGGATGAAGACCAACTACATGGAAGGCACTTGGAATGTGGGAAAGTGGAGTCCACTTAGGGTTAGGGTTTTGGATTCAAAATGTAAGGGTTTTAACCCATTTTTTAGTATAAATAGAAGAGGTATAGGGTAGATTGAGGTATCTTTTTGATCATATCTTGCATCAGCTAACTTAGAACTTGCACGTGACAAGTTTATTTTAGAGAGTCCTTTTTTAGTCTGATTTTTGTATGGTTGACAGATGTGGACCTCAGATGGAGTCAATATTGAGATTTAATTGAGGCTCAGGTTGCAATATGTAGAGCTTGGTGTGATGTTGGTCAGCCTCACTACACATGTACTATTATTAAACCTTATGATGTAATGCACGCAACACTATTTTGATGGAGAATAATAAATAAGCAGAAGATATTTGTGGATGTATCCCAAGAGGGGGTGAACCATGGTAAAATGATGTCTGTATGTGCGATGCATTCTTTTTATATGCTCTATGATGAATGAATGGTTAGATGAATGCATCTGTTAGGTTTTATTTATAGTGCTCACTAGTATGATGAATGTGGTTGAATGGATAAATTGATAGATCAAATGAATGTTATGGTAGAATGCATGTTAAGGTATAACAGTAGTAAGAAGAACACCCCCAATCCCTTCCATGACTGCAGACATATGCATCCTTCAGTCACCCATAAACCATCTTGGGTGAGACTGTGTTGTCCATGATGTAGCTTTCTGGTTTACCAAAAGGGATGATGGTGAAAAGAGTTTTGTTGGAGAACTAAGGTAGAACATGGGTCATCCCATACATCCAACAAATGGTTCTGTTGTTGGCTGGAACTCAGAAGGATAGCCTAGAAGGGGTTTGGTGAAGAGGATCTAGTGGTAAAAACGGATGTTCAGGACATTAAATCCTATGAAGCAAGATATTAAAATATGGTTAGAGAGAGCAGATAGAGTTCRCACAGAAAGATAATAAGGGTTCCAGGTACACACCATGCCAGTACCTACAGAGGTATGTGTTTACTGATTTGCATGAAGTATATTTTTTTTATTTTCCAGAGTTATTACAGGAGTGGTTATTAAGGTTGAAGGATACCCAYMTAACTAATCGGATCAAACTAATAGAGTGGACTGCTGAAAATATTGCATGATTGGAAAGGGTTAATAACAAATTCACATGCACAGTAGATTTTTGGTTAGACAATATTACTGTGAGGTTTATTATTGAGTTTGTGGTAGATACAGCAAAGTCATTTACTGTTGCAGAGTAGTATTTCTTGAGGGGACCCATAGGGAGGTACATTAGGTCTCTTTACGTGTAGATCAAGATCTTATTACATGGTAATGGCATGATGACCATGGAATCAGACAACTATATCGCTCTACGTGCATGGGGGAGTTGGGGGAAGCACTAAGGAATATATGAGAAATAAAGAAGGCTATGCAAACTATCCAAAAGAAGGAATAAATGGACCCCATCATGATAGATGATGAACATATCAAGGAAATCATAAGGAAAGTAGGTGTGACGCACAACGGATGACCCTACCAGTATAGTATGAATAAAAAGAAGAGGGTAGTAGCTGAGAGAGAGGGATTGGACAGCAATGAGGAAGAGGTAGAGGATATTAGCACCAAGGGGAATACTAAGGATATATTTAGCACCACATATGAGAGGAAACCAAGAGGTCATGGGTCTGGCATACAAGAAGGCTCTCCATCTTAGATCTGAATTAGTGTGGAACCCACAACCCCATGTGCAACTATGAAATTTGAAGAAGAAAAACCAGTTAACCACCAAGTGATTAGTGGTAGAAGGATTTTTAAAAGATGTGGGTCCAGTAGCAGAAGTGCAAGTTTGGCAAGTAGCATTCAAGTATCTACACCGCACGGAGGTGGTAGCTCAGCAAATTTCACTATGGTAGGAAAATATTCAACTATTAGGTTACCATAGTTCTGAGGGGATGGCTCAGATGATACAGAAAATAATTTGTTCATATGTGATAAGATATGGGAATAAAAGAAGATTACAAATGAAGAGACAAAGTTGAACAATTGGAAATCACATTTAGAGACCGCGCATTAGACTGGTACATGGGTTTTGCAACAAATAATCCAACGGGAATGCCTACCACTGTAGCATAGGTGAAGAGGCAGTTAATAATTGAATTTTCGAAACCAAGCTCATAAGACCAATTTATGAATGAAATGATAGAGATTAAGTAGAAACCAGGAGAATCAGTCTAAGAAGTAGATTAGAAGTTCAAGAGGATAAAAGGTAAGTTAAAGTACATTATTACTGATACACAATATAGACATTTTTTTTTTAATTCTTTGTTGCCACACCTGAAGTATCCTTTGAGACAACAAAAATTCCAGATCCAGGATGAGGATATACAAGAAGCATTGCAGTTAGAAGGAAATCAATACAAGAATATAGATCTAGCTATGGAAAAACTAAAACAAAATCTGAAGAACTTAACATTCAAGTTGAATCAAAACAAAGGAAAGGAGAAAAGAGATGATGTTTGGTGTACAATGTGGAGGACTGAAGACCATCACAAGAATGATATTCCATTATTTGTACAGTATATTGGAATTGTTATGAAAAACCCTTTCGCTTCAAGAGGACCATGGTGTTAGATTTACAAAGTGTATGGGCATGATCCCTATCATTTCCCCCTAATGCAGAGGTATCTGATAGTGTCAAAGAGAACATTTTGTAACTTTTATAAGTAAATTGGACACGAAGAAAAGTACGATAAAATTTCAAATATGATGAAAGAAAGGATTGTAGATACATATATGGTGCAGGTTGAACACGTAATAGGACAATCTACGCAGCAGGCATAGTATAACAATGTGTAGTAGCCACAATATAATCCCACGCAGCAGTTTCAAGACCAACCACATAAAAATAATGCGCAACAATTTGGAGCACCACCGTGGAAGTGTGCAACACCACCAAAGTACAATAACACACAGTTGCAGTACAATAAGAGACCTCAGTACAATACATTGTGTGGAGATAATTAGGGCAACAGAGGAGGATTCAAAGGATGAGGTCGTGGAGGGAGAGGCTTTGGAGGAGGTCAAGGACTAGTAGTTTGTCATAATTGTTGGAAATCAGGGCACTATGCAAGATACTCCCCACAGACACCTACAACATCTATGTATTGTTGGATAGAAGACCACGAAACATAAGATTGTCTGACACTTTTGATAAAGACAGAGGAAAAGAGGAACCATACCAATCAGAACTTGCAATGGATCAAGGTGGAAAATAGAGAAGAGGACAAGAATAAGATCAATATAGTTACTAGAGGTGGATATAAGAGAGGATAAGATGCAACCAAGAAGGATTAGGACCAATACCAGTGGGTTAGGAAGAATACAGCACCCAAACAAAAGTTTGATGTGCACAGAAGGAGATTCAGAAAAAAAATATTGTGTCTACTTCAGGGACTAAACTAGAAGATGAGATACCAGTGTATGACAAGCCTTCATTATTTGATCAAACCAATCAAGATTAGTCTTCAGAACAAGTAAGTAAATTAAGAAAAAATTTGGGTTCATGTGTAAAATTGTAGAAGGATAAAATTTCCTTACAAGTACTACATAATTTTTTAGAAAAGTGTAATTCTGGGGAAGAAGGGGTAAAAAGAGTAAATCGGGTATGCAAGAAGAGAAGAACCAGCAGGGAATTCATATTGAATTCCAACATAGGGTATTTTAACATGGGTATTATCATACTAGAATTAGGGYGTGAAGTCAATGTTCTCCCAAAGAAGACTTGGGAATATATGGGAGAACTGCAATTGGGGTATTCACCTATTCAGTTGAAGTTGGRAAATAAGCACAAAGTGGTGCCAATTGGTAGGTTGATTGGGATTCCAGTAGATTTAGATGGTGTGTGCACCATGAAAGACTTTGAGGTCATTCACATAGGATATAATACTTCACCATATATAACATTGTTGGCCCTAGACTGGGATTTTGATAACTAGACTATTATCAACTTGAAGAAAAGGAAGATTATATTTGAATCAGGGGAATGCATATTTATTGCACCATTAGATCCCTYAGATGGAGGAAGGTATGTGGAACCTTCGACAGACAATATTCTTACAGAAGATGTAAATTAGTTATATGAATTATCATCGACTACATGAATTATCTTTTAGGAGATGTGCTATAGTGATGCACACGTTGATATGGGTTGGTACAGAGATAAAAGAACCTCCTAATTTTTATGGTTAAAATGAATTAGAAGAATTTTTAATGAATTTTGAGGCAAAGGTTGTGGAAAATTAGAGATTACCAACATTATATATTGCTTTAAAATCCATACCTGCAAGATAGTGGGGTACACACAAGGAAAATATCAACAATTGGTTTCAGTGCAAAAGGTTAATGCGCATCAAATTTGGCACAGAGAAGGAGTATATATATGAGGAGAGATATGAGGGATTTGGACAACCTCAAGAACATGTAGATAAGTGCATAGGTATATGGATATTAGTACCACTAGAAGAATCACCACACCATTTTATTCACACACTAGAAGGCATTCCGAAGAACGGGTACACAGAATAGGAACAACGCAGAGAAACTGCTAACTGGTAAGAGATATAGTAGAATTTCATAGTTACATTTTCCTTTGAGCATGACAATCCATAGATTTATACAACGCTGAAAATGGTAAGAGATGGAATATTTGAAGAACCATAATTTGAAATAATCCCAGCATATCAGAAGCAGGATAGATAGACAGTTATGTTAGCACTCTGTAATTCCCAGAGGTTGTCAAGGGAAGAATAAATTGACAGAGGTAACTTACCAAAACCACTTTTGAAATTGGGTTCTAGCCCTGCCAGTTTCAAAGAGGGATCTCTCTGTATGATTTAGAGTTGTTTAATTTTTAGATATTAGGCTAGTTAGAATAATCTGAGTTTGTTTGTTTGTTTAATAAAGTTGGCTGAAGAATTGCTTTAAACTTCCATTGGGCTATGGGGTCTATATTAAATATTAGGATCAAATAGATATTTTATGAGGTTCCTTCACAGGGTGAGATAGTGAGACCATTGGATCTATTTGAATTAAGTGGTATGAAAAAGACAGAACATGTGAGAAAATCAACCAAGCAAAGAAGCAGTCAAGAATTTCTTTACTTAATATCAAATGAATAACATATAGATCACTAAAAAACCAGCAACAGAGTGTACGAGACAAATTATGTTTATTAAATTCCTTTTAATGATTAGAAACTGAAAACATAATGATCAAAGAGAAAGATAAACATCACCAACATTCAAACACAAGAATCCTGTGAATAGCCTTTTTATTATTGGTCGGTCCTTTTGAAAATATTACACAAATAGCTCCTTAAGTTGTATTGTGTGTGGACTTTCATTATTGATTTTTCAAAGGCTTGTTGTCCTGACTCCCCCTCATCTAATTCATTCTGTGAAAGGAGAAAAAGTTCATGTTCTTCTTGAGTAAGAAATATGGAATCGTTGTCATTAACCCCCATAAGATTTATGTGAATATCATCTAATTCTTCAATTATCTCTTCCCCTTCATCAGCATAGTTTTCTTCAAGAGGTGGCCTAATCTATTGATCATGACCTCTATGTTCCCTTTGGTCTATGGGTTCTCTTTGTCTGATCTAGGGAGGATTTCTTTCGAAATTGGGATTTTGAATCCGAGGGCTAGGTTGATTTTGTCTAGGCGGGTTTCTGTCACCGATTTCTAATATTTCCATCAATCTCCCCACAATTCTGAATAAAGAATCAATTTTGGCATCTGAAGTAGAAGTGGAAATTTCTTCTTTAATTCTAACTCCCCTTTCAATTCTTTGTCCGGCTTTCCTAGCCAGCAGATTTTCTTCAACACTTACAACACTCTTCTTCATATCTTCTAGAGTTGTAAAATTTCTTTCTCTCATTTGATAGGGCATATCAACATTGAATCCATCAGGGAACTTGATAAAGTCCATGCCTTGAGGAGGTTTTATATCAACAGGAATTGCATTATAGATATTATTAAAATGAGTACAATAGTCCTCTATAGTTTCCCCTTGGTTTCTTATGATATTTTCATATTTAGATAAAATTTGGAGAGGGTTTTTCTTTACCTCCCATCTATTGATAAAGTTTCGATGAAAAGAAGCAATATCAGCAATGCTAGCAACCTCTGAACATTTATCTCTTGAAAGTTAGATCTTTGATTGTTCAGAAATAAAGTTTTCTTATCTAGGGAAGACAATCTATAAGGTTTGGAAAATTTGTTCAGTTCCCCAGTATGGTCGCCACTCTGTTAGCACTCTGTAATTCCAAGAGGTTGTCAAGGATAGAATAAATTGACACAGGTAAATTACCAAAACCACTTTTCAAACTGGGATCTAGCCTTGCCAATTTCAGAGAGGGATCTCTCTGTATGATTTAGGGTTTTTTAAGTTTTAGATATTAGGCTAGTTAGAATAATATGAGTTTGTTTATTTGTTTAATAAAGTTCATTGAAGAATTGCTTTAAAATTCCATTGGGCTATAGGGTCTATATTAAAGATTAGGATCAATTACATCTTTTATGAGGTTCCTTCATAGGGGGATATAGTGAGACCGTTGAATCTATTAGAATTAAGTGGGATGAAAAAGACAGAACAAGTGAGAAAATCAACCAAGCAAAGAAGTAGTCAAGAATTTATTTACTTAATATCAGATGAATAGCATATAGATCACTAAAAGACCAGTGACAGAGTATACGAGACAAATTTTTTTCATTAACTTCCTTTTAATGATTAGAAAATGAAAACATAATGATCACAGATAAATATAAACATCACCAACGTTCAAACACAAGAATCTTGTGAAAAACCTTTTTGTTACTGGTCGATCCTTTTGAAAAGATTACACGGATATCTCTTTGGGCACAAAAATCAACCCTCAATACTTCGAAGTGAGAAGTATTTATAAAATAGCTACATCTAATTATGTCATTAATGACTAGGATATTGTGGAGAAAAAGTCTAACTAACTAGATTACAAGTTACAAAATAATAAGAATGTTGCTAATCTATTCGAATCCTTGGTGTTGAATCTGGGGGAAGTATTTGATGATTCATCACTTTGACTTGACTATCTTCTTCAAGCTGACTCTGAAATCCACCTCACCTTTACTTAAGTAAAGAACAGGGGTCTTCCCATCTCTTTTGACTAGGGATGGAAACCTTGAGTAACTTTCTGTATATTTCGTCCATTTCAGTGTACTTGGAAAAAGTAGGTTTTGTAATAAAAATAGGTTTTATCTCACGTTGGATGCTCAAATCCAACTGTAATGTTTCTAAGAAAGACTTTCCAGTAATGATTCCTTTTATACATGTAAATTTAGAACCATCCTTTGCCACTTTGATTATCTTCTACTTGTAGCCTGACAGTATGATGAGCTTGTCATTGGTCACTAGTAGTCCATGGAGTCCCTTCTTGTGTAGTGTGTCAACCTTGCTGAAAATATATGCACTCCAATGTTCATCATATAAGATTTCTCCTTTAGTTGCAGCATCAATCCTTTCTTGGTCAAGACCTTCTTGACCTCAAGGATGGTCTTTGTCCTGTGTTCAATTTTCAATGCCTCTAACTCCTGCTTAGTCTTAGATTTTAGGAACCTGATGAATTCAGTGGCCTATGTAGGCCTCTCCCCCAATTCTTCCCTTATCTTTTCAATTGCTTGTCTAGCCTTTTGTACCAGTTCATGCTGTTCAAAAACAATTTGTATGAATGGTTGTATCTCTGCCATTGACTTGTTGATGTCCATCCAGATGTTTTCCTTGGCCTCAGACAATGTTTTATCCATGACAGTCTCCTTCTGCAACTTCTGTAATTCTTGATAGAGTCTTTGTGATTTATGCATTTATGTGTTATAGCTGGCCTGGAACATGGACTTGAGGGATTGGAAGATTTTTAATTCTTCCTTTATCTTTCTAAGTTCTTCCCCTTGAAGGGACATGCCCTCCATTGATTTCACCAGCTTCTCAGAGGCATCTGGAACTTTCACTATAATGGTTGATGGAATATTTGTTGTTGTGGATGTTGTTGTACTAACTCCTATGAGAGGAACTGCATCCAGTAAGATAAAATCCATACTAACACTATGTTCTTTCTCTTTAACCAACTTGTCTAATTCAGCTTCCATCTCCTTTATCTTTGCATTCTATTCCATTATCAATTTCAGCATCTCCTCCTTGTGGCCTTCACTTTCAACCATTTCCTTTGCTTGTGAATATTCGGTGACTGGAAGTTTTAATTGTTTCCTCAAAAATGCTATGTCATCATTTTTATTCTTCAGTATTTCCTCAGCTGCTTTGACATTGTATGGGTCATAACTGATCTTTAGTACCAACTCCTCTAGGGATTTGATTTTATTATCTTTGGCCAGAGAGGATATCTTTTACAGCTTCAACTGAGATTTGACATTATTTAGAGACACCTACAATTTTGCAGCAGTCAGTGATATATTTGTCAAGGTGGAGAAGATCATCTCCCATGTTTGCCTATGCATGTCCATCTGATCTGTTGGATGAACCTCTTTCAAATCAAACTCAAATGATTATTTCTTGTAATCAGAAACTATCTTGGGATGAGGGACCTGCACCTGTAGGAATGCCATGTGCATCATTCCCTTCTATGTGTCAAATATAGACAATAATCTATGTTGAGTTGTGGATGTCTTCTTCCAGAACTGGTCATATGTGTTGTTTTTTAGAAGTTCTTTCTTCTTCTTGATCATCTTGTATTTGTCAAATATGATTGATCATGTTGGATATTGAGAGGATTTAGATTATAGTGTAGTGTATGTTTTATTCTTGGATGAGGATGTGGACATTATGTGTTGGTTTCCTGAGAAAACTAATGAATGTGGTCCCTCCATAACTATAGTGGATTGTGTTTCCCCTTCTCTGAACTTGTCTGGTGTGTGGCTAGTCTTAGTCCTCTTCCTGTAAACTTGGAAGTCTTCAGTTGAAACCTCTGTGAACGAAGGTGAAACCTCTTTCTTGGCTCTTTTTTCTGTCTGCACCTGAGGAGTGCAATTATGTGAGACAATGAAAATGGGGGATTCTTCTTCAGTTTCCAGCAATGTATTTTCTTGCCAATTTGTTTGATTCATAAACTTTTCTACTTCAGGATTTGGCACATGAGCATAAGGAGAAGTCTTATGTTTGAACCTAGTTTCTAATATGATGCAAAAGGGGTCATAATTCCATGGGAAACTCTCATACTGAAATTCATTTCTTTCAAGAGATTGTTGGCTTCTTCCCCTGCAACTCTGTTGTTGCATATAAAGGAACCAATTTGGCTCTTGATCCTAAGCTGTTGTTTCTTATTGAATGACATGAAGTGGATGACATCATAGTTTATCATCTTCCTGATGTATTCCAAGGCAAAGATTATGATAGGAAGGTACTTTGACAGTTTGTATGGTGGTAATTGACACCCATAAACTATGATCTCGGTATGGTTCTGGTAAAGATACCAGTCCCATGTTTTGGCTAAGTCTGATAGGTGAATAATTATCTGGACCTCCTCATTTATCCTTGGTTCCATTATGTTTTTGAGAATGCACACCATTGGATGGTAAAACTGATCGATTAAATGTTTGAAGCTGAAATCTGATGAGTTCTTCCTCATTAGTGATGTCCAAGAGTCATTGATTGAGGGTTCTCGTTTTGATCCAATTTTTGAAAAGCACAAGAGAATATATATGCTTGGAAAATAGGTACACCAGCATTGAGGAGTACCTAAACATTCCCTCTATGTAGAACTTGAAAATTTGTTCGTGTATAATGTCAGCCAAAAACTGACTGTAATCAAATTGAATTGTAGCTTTCTCTTTTGTGGAGAAAATGGACAGAAAACCTAGGATGGGTTCATCTACCCATTCATCAGAATAATATCCTAATAGGAAACAAAGGGTGGAAATTATTTGGTTGGATCTAACTGAGAATATGGAAGAAGGATAGAGAGGGTTCTTTTTAGGCAACTGCGCATCTTCTAGTAGGAATATTTCAAATATTTGGGCTCTCTGAGGGAAAGAAAGATTTTGGTAGAGGTCGATCAGGATTTCAATGGAAAACGGGATAGCAGAATCGGTTCTAAGGATCTGTAGCATCTAGTTTATTATTTCAGGGGTGATGGTGAATAGATTTTCACCAGATGAAGACATGATGGCCCTTTGGCTGGGAAGGTAATGGGTTTGGCACTTTAGGGTGAACTCAGGGAAGTGATAGGTATGGAAAAACATGTACAATGGCATATTAGACTCCCAGAGTTTGATCTCGTCACTCTATTCTAAGAAAATATCTTTAAACCAGAAGTGTAATTCGAAGAAATCGAATTCACACTTCGTCTCTGCAACTCGGTAATCTTTATATGCTAGGGGGGCGCGGTCCAAACCAATGGGAGGAGGAAGAAACATATTTTCTTTTGTTTCAATAGATTTGGATTTGGGCACCATAATTAATCAGAAATATAAAGACGAAAAAAGGTATTGTTTGTGATTACCTGGATTGATGATGCCTGTCGACGGTGTGCCTAGTGGTGGTTAGCTTGAAAACAAGAAATGGTTGTTTCAACTGTGTCTGGATCAATGAACAGTGCAGTAATGGTGAATAAACGGAGTTAAACAGTGTAGGGGGGTGCCTGTTATGGCGCAGGTGGCGAGTTGGACGAGTAACGGTCATGGGGGGTGGCATTGATTGACCAATGGGTAGATGTGTGTGACGTGGATGGTATTAATTGGCCAATGGATAGATATGAGTGTGATGTGTGACAGGGTAGTGGGGTATGGTGGCGGAGTGAGGTGGGCAGTATCGGATGAGTGGTTAGGCAGTGTTCCAGGAGGGGGGGTTAGGTGGTAAGAGAAAATGAGTGG
>ML777014.1:611417-668143 GCA_009831015.1 Picea engelmannii | reverse complement strand
GCAGAAGGTTGACAGCAGCCTATTCCACCATGGGCTTATCAAACTTGTCATTGTTTATCATTTGAGTTTGCACGGGGATAGTTGGAATGCTTTCGTTGCTCGGAATGGTTTCGAGGATCCGAACCCTGTAGAGGTTGACAAACATGTGGTAATTGAAACCAAGGCTGAACCGCCTGTACCCTTACATATCCTACTGCCTAAAACCTCGGCTGACCCTCCTATTGTTTTACCCAACACTATAACTAAGGGTGCAGAGGATATTAAAAAGCCTATGAGCAAAAATCCCAAGGCAAACCCTACTGTTAATGCTAAGGGTAAAAGGAATTCCCGGCTCATTTCGAGAATGGCCAGAAAAAAACCGAAACCCTATGTCGAGTCCAACCCTATCATCCTAAGTGAGGATTTTGATTCTGATGTTGAACGTTTCTTATCCAGCAAGTACCCCTACTCGCGGGGTTTATGTCCTGAACCCCCTTATGATTTCATATCAAAGCTTCCCCCCTGCCTAAAGAATGACCCTGACTACCCAGGTATTAAATTGCCTCGTGAAACCCTCGATCATTTGGCCAAACCCTCGCCTGCTCTTTCTAAACCCACACAGTCACCATGTGACCAATGCGATTCATGGTTAGAACGATACTACATTGATGTTCCCATACTCCAATCGAAGATTCAATCACTGGAAGATCAAATTGCAGTGCTAACCAGTCAAAAAGCCAAGCTCCAAGCAACAGATGAAAAGCAAAAGACAACTGGCTCCATCCTTTTCAAAAATGTAGAATCATCCACGGTCGTTGTAAATTCCAAATTGGAATAATCAAGCAGCCTCGTCTCTATACAAGTATGGTTTTGACATCGTTTTTGTTTTGTAAATAATCTAGGTTGATATAATGATTTGAATTCAATTTTTAAATAGCTCAGTCACTCATCCAAATGCCTCTGTCATTCGGTGATCATCCTGTACATGGTTTCGTTTTGATAAAAATAGAAGGAATTTCGATTTGATATATGATTTGCTCATAGATTTTTATTGGATTTGAATGGTTATTCATTTGGATTTCATTTGCTAAGTTTGTCTGAGTGAAGTAACGAAAGTAATGGTGTGTTTTCAATACAATTCGTTTTGTATCTACTCCGCACGGCAAGTTTTTATGCTCAATTTAGAATATGATTTTTCTCAGATTCGATCTCATTATCATTTGTATGTTGTGATTGGTAAATTTTTTTGGGAGGATACTTGTTACGATATGTTGTGTTATATGATTTTCCAAATCATGAGTACCACTCTGTTCAATTCATTTTGGTTAGAAATACTCTGTTTTTATAAAAACAATGATCTCATTTAACCTGTGAAAATACGCCCGAATTATGGAACAATGACTATTGTTAAACCCAGCCGATTGATTCGCTTGATCGGATCGTTGTCAGTTCGATCATTTTTAGGAATTTGATTCCGATTATGATTACTGCTCTGTCTGGTTTTAAAATTGTAAAACGAATTGGTCAAACCCAGTTGTGATTCGTTTGATTGGAACGATCTCATTTTGATCAAAGTCGATCAATCATATTTGCCCAATTTGCAATAACAAATTACGAATTATGTTTCTAATCAATCGATCATGTTACGATTTTGTTTAAACTGATTTTCGCGCCAGTTTGAATTTTCGTGGCTATGTCAACACAGTGATAATGATTTGATAACGATCTTGTTTGGTATTGATCATATCCCTTGCTGATGAGATAGCATAACGATTGTATGCGATTTGTTTTGATTGTGTCAATTCCAAATTGATACCAAACGATTTCACGATGGTTGGATTATGCTTTTGTTCATTCGATTTTGTGGTGACACAAGAAACAGAATACGCCCATCTCTGTAGGCATTCATTGATTCGAATCTTGTTTATTTTTGAATGATATAACAACTTCAAATTAAATGGTTCATTTTCAAATGATTATTGATGTCAATTAAATTGAAATCTTGAAAATATTTTTTTAATCGATTTGAATGTTGATTCTGTACCTTATTTAGACTAGCTACATAATCCAATGATTCTGTAGCTAGTCTATAGAATTAAATTTTCTATCATTTTATTAATAAAAGATCCTTCTAATTTGTTCATTTTTTGTCCTTTTCAGGTGAATTCGAATTGCATGGGACCTGTTGGGCAGTTTAGGGGATATTTGGATGTTTTAGTTTTATTTTAATTTCCTAGTTTAGACAACTTTGGGATATCTTCCCAGATTTCATGTAAACATTTTTATAATTTCCACAGGGAGGTTTTACCCTGTGGAAAACCTTTAAATACTTATTATTTTTGTAATAAGGGGCATCCTCTCTTGTGGGAGAACCAGGATAATGGATATCTAATAGAGACTGAGACAGAAAGTGATGTTCTGCTACAGCTTTAGCTTTTCATAATATCAATCTTTTGTTTCATGTTTATGTTATCAATTTGCATTTGATTAATGACTACTTTAGCTATCTTAGTCTTTTGAAAATGATACGAATTAATTAATATGATCCATGTCTGATTTCTTCCAGTATTTAAAAACATAGCAATTACTTGATTCAGTTTATGAATGACAGATTTTTCTTCTTCATCAACTGGATTATTCTGTATAAGTCTTTGCATAACAGGTTTACCTAACTGTGGAGATTTATAAATCATATAATTGTTATCATTTTTATGTCTTKTTTGTCCTGTAAACAAACTTAAAGAGCATTGCAGCTATCATTTATGAGAAGCTTATGGATTATTTGGTGTGAGTTTCCTTCCTTCGTTCTGCTAACACAGTCATCATACAGAGGGAAAATCTGGAGCGTTTTTCCAGGTTAGTTTGTGATTTATTCTCATTAATTTGTTTAGTATAATTCAAGTAGTTTAATTAGATATATTTGTAGTTTAGTTTAATTAGCTTTCTGTTTTATTTCTTGTTCATAAAATTATAAAAATCAAAAAATATCTCTCATTGTCTTAGGGCAGAATGTAAATGAGTTTTTCAGGTTTTAATTAAATCTGTAAATTGTAGATATTGTACATTTTGTGAATAAGTTATATTGCAGTTAGTAGTTAGATAGTTAATAGGTTACAGTTAGTGTAGTAGTAATTAGTAGATTGTATATATCGAATTGTTAGTTAGTTTAGTTTTTTTTAATAATTAGTTTTAGTTTAGTTTGTTTAGTAGTTTGTTTTAATTAGATTAGTTTATTAGTTAGTTTTGTTTATTGTTGATTAGTTTAGTTTGTTTTATTTAGTTTTAGTTAGATTAGTTAGTTTAGATTAGTTTTTATTTTGTTTTCTTAGGACCTTAGATCGACTAACGGAGCCGCTAAACCCGTCAGGGTGGTTCATCCCAAATGGCTTGGGTTATTAGACAACCCCGGACCGGTTCCACTCTCTCAGTTGACAGACGATCGATTTCGCCCGTCAAAAAATGCGTACAACACTATTTTGATGGAGAATAATAAATAACCAGAAGATGTTTGTGGATGTAGCCCAGGAGGGGGTGAACCACGGTAAAATGGTGTCTTTATGTGCGATGTATTCTTTTTATATTCTTGATGATGAATGAATGGTTAGATGAATGCATCTATTAGGGTTCATTTAGAGTGCGCAGTAGTATGATGAATATGGTTGAATGGATAAAATGATGGATCTAATGAATGTTACGGTAGAATGCATGTAAAAATAGAACAATAGTAAGATTAACATCCCCAATCCCTTCCATGACTGCATACATTCGCATCCTCCAGTCACCCATAAACCATCTCAAGTGCAACTGCATTGTGCACGGTGTAGCCTTCTGGTTTACCATAAGGGGTGATGGTGAAAAGGGTTTTGTTGGAGAAACAAGGTAGAACCTGGGTCATCCCATACATCCAACAACACCCGTCTACCATATCCAAGAATACTCACAAACACCATTCAACCACAATCTCATTATGTTTGCACTACCTTGACAACCGTCAGTTATTTAGCACCCAAAGTTATGTCACTATCATGTGAGATTTCTAGCCCATCATGTCAATTTCTCCCATTCATTACTTTGAGAGGTATCTTATTTCCCCATCATATATCTTCTATTCAAACAAAAATAGTCTAGAGGCCATGATGGAACCTAACTATCCATGGGATGTAATGCACGATCGATCATTCTTCCTACCTCATGATACTTTCAACCTACCACCAATGTCAATGTTTGTGCAGTTGAAATGAACGACTTCATTCCTCTTGGCCATAAATATTGGTTCAAAAACCCAATCCCCACCCCCAACACTTTTGAAGAAGGGAACATGGCCAAAATTTCCCTAACCATCAAGGTGGACATTTCCATCAAACCAATCATCACCAAATACATCATCCTCAATGTTGCATGCTCCCTAGAAGAATTATTTTCTTACATGGATATTTTTTGGGAGTATTGTGATATTTTTATTGGTCGTATACTAAAATGCCCAGTCTTGACCCTACCATTTTTTAACATCATATCAACACATGACCTGATTTTGTGCCCATTCTCCAAAAGCAGTAGCCCCTCCATCCCTCCAAAGAAATTTCTATCAAATATGAAATCAGTAAGCTACGCATGGTTGGTTTCATTACTCTATTGCATATATATAATGGATCCCTAACCCCATCCCTATCAGCAACAATAAAAGAACCATCTATGTCTATACAAACTTTAGAAATCTAAATCAAGCATGTCCCAAAGACAAATTTCCTACTCCCTTCATCGATCAAGTGATAGATGCTTGTGATAGACATGAATCCCTATCATTCATGGATGGATTCTCCATAAACAACTAGATTCAAATTTTTCATGTATACCAATACAAGATTGTGTTCACCCACTATGGGGCACTTTCTCATATCATGTCATACCCTTTGGTCTCAAAAACATCGAAGCCATGTTTCAGTGGGAAATTACCTATATTTTCCATTATCTTTCCCACCTCATCCTTTCATACTTGGACGACATCATGACCCATTATAAAAAAAGATCCCAACATTTGGAGTATCTTTGCATCATCTTCCAAAGGTGTCGCCAATATAAAATTCATTTGAATCCCCTTAAATATGTTGTGTTCATAACCTATAGGTGTTTTCTTGGATTCATAGTATCCCAACAAGGAATCAGAAAAAACCCCTCAAGGTCCATTGGCCATTAGTGAAATTCCCCCTCCCCAGACTTTGCATCAGTTATAGAGTATGCAAGTCAAAGCCAACATTTTACATCATTTTTTCCTAGATTACACAACTTGCACCTATGGCTTCTAACGCCTTTTATGCCAAAACACTCCATTTCAATGAGATGATCAAGGTCAACAAGATTTTGAATAATTAAAAGTGTCCCTTTCAAAATCCCCTTTATTAAATCTCCCTAACTTTGATAAATATTATGCCATGTACCTTTCAACCTCAAAAATATCAGTTGTGGGAATCCTTATCCAAAAAGAAAAAATACGGATGAGAACACATCATATACTATGTCAATAAGAACTTATCAGGGCTTCCTTTAGAATATAATAATGAGGAAAATTTGGCCCTACTCATGGTTCACGTAGACCAAAAATTGTGCCATTACATTTTTCTACGAACCACAAAGGTTGTCACAAACTCCAATCACATGCAATACTTACTTAGCCAATGCCAATTTAATGGGAAATTCACCTAGTGGATTATAATTCTCCAAGATTTATATCTAGAGTTCACCACTCCCAAAAGTAATAAGGTTCTTATCCTCATAGAATTCATCATTGATTTACCATCTAACACTAAGGACACACCCATGAATTAAAACTTCATTGATGAGAATATATCTGTCATCTCATCAAATAACCCTTAGTATGGTGCCATCCTCACCTACCTTTTCACCCAAAAGATCATTTCACATCTCCCTTGAGATGATCGATGACATATCCACCACCAAGCCCCCCGATATCTCTGCATAGGAGATGTTCTATATTAGTGAGGAGTTAACACCATATTACATCATTGTCTCACCCTCTATGAGAAAAATTAATTCCTTAAAAATTTCCACAATGGAACTTGTGGTGGAAATCTCTCGGGTATGTCCACCACCCAGAAAGTCATCTAAGATAGTTACTTTTCCCTAAGTTGTTTCATGACTACATTCATGCATTCAAGATGCATACCAAGTTCCAAATGTTCACACATAAAGCATGAGCCCCACCAACACCTTTACAACTAGTCATTACAGTTGACCCCTTCTGCAAATTGTGCATAGACTTCATGACATGCAACCCCCCCATATAGAAATGGTCACAAATACATCATTATGGTTGTTGAATACTTCACCAAGTGGGTTGAATCCATGCCTTTTTTTAAAAATAAGGTAGATATGGCGGCCCACTTTTTTTTCAATCATGTCATCACTTACTCCGTGTTCCCCCAATAGTCAGTCTTAGATCAAGGAAAAAAAATTGAAAATAAAGTGTCTAAGGAGTTATCCTCACGTATAGGATTCACTCATGAGTTCACTTCCCCATACTACCACAGTCTAATGGTTAGTTTGAGTTTGTCAACAAAGTCCTCAAAACCATGCTACAATGTACAATAAACAAACACAAAACCAACTAGCATCACATGTTTTTCTCCACACTTTGGGCATACCCAATGGTTGTAAAAATTGTCATGGGTTTTACTCCCTTCCACATTTTCCATGGGGTAGAAGTATTTTTCCTCATCGAGTGTGAAATCCCAACACTCTAAATAGCATTCAAAATGATACCAAATACCACCCTCCTTGAACAACGCCTCATTGCCTTAGAAACTATCGACGAATATCATTGCTCCTCATTGCAACACAGCAAGGCCTCTAAAAAAAATTAAAATCCAATTTTCATCACCAAGTCAACCCTCGTTCCTTTAACTAGGGTCACCTTTTCCTCACCTATGATATCACCCATAATACCTTAGGACATGGAAAGTTTGAATCCCTTTGGAACAACCCTTTTATTGTCAAACATTACCTCACAAAGGGAGCATACATCATTTCTCACCCTGAAGGTGGCATACTCAAAGGCCCTATCAATGGGTTATACTTTAAGAGGTTTTACCCTTAAGTAGATATTCTACTTCGAACCACCTCCATGCCCATATTTTTCTTTTGTAAAAATGTTCATAGATTTTTTATTTTTTTTTAAACACACATAAAAAATTTCACATTTGTGATCACTTTCCCTTGTTTCTTTACAAAATGAATCATTTTCCAACATATCACATCGGTTTTTATATCAATGCTAATTGATGGACTTGGAACCTAGCTTCGATTTCTTAGGCCATTTATTCACCTACACATGCATTACTTCACTCCAGCGGTGTGTTCCTAGGTTCATCTACGAATAACCAAGCATAGTATGTTGTCATGAGCATCCTTCTAACTGATGCCTCTCACCTTCACATTTGTCACTTAAGAATGTTCTTTGATTCTTATCTTATCGTCTAGCAATTGACTAATGTATATCATGTTCACGACCCTTGATTTTTTAGAAAATACCTGCAATTTAAACTTCTATCACGGAATTTTGAATTCATTACATTCACACATATTCCTACAAGTGAGAGTCAAGTTGCAGACCACATTGCAAAAAAAATTCTAGATTGGTATTTGTCACATTAATAAAAAAAAAATTATCATGAGTATTACATCTATCCATGTATATATGTTTTGTCATCATCACATCAACATGTACAATGAAGCAATATAGGAATATAAGCATATTATCATAAACACAAACATCAAATCATTACACCATCATGAGATTTCAAAATGAATGTGTGTGTGTGTGTAGATATATAAGTAATTTCAAAAATGGGGTACATCAATACAAATGGTAGGTCCTCACTATAGTTTTTCTCACCTATCATATACAAAATGGGGGCATTTCCCCTATACATTCCATATATATATATATATATATATATATATATATATATATATATGTGTGTNATATATATATATATATATATATATATATATATATATATATATATATATATATATATATGTGTGTGTGTGTGTGGGCCTCTCCCATATACAGAGAGATATACAAAAGTGGTCCTCACCTATACATCACAATACGCGACCCCTAAGGTATCCCAAGCTCCGAAAACCCCCCATCTTGAGGCTCCCCACCAACTAGAGGCACTCCTTTAACCGAAGACCTCATCCACCCAAGGTTCATTGCACCTACCACTATGGTTTTTTCTATCAATGAGTGCCACTCTGGATCAAGGCCTATACAGATCTCCAAAACCTCCTTATCTTAGACCTATGTCCATCGAGCATCCTACACCCCACAGAGTTCCCAGTGAAAGAAACAACGGAGGTCCTCCAACTAACCATGAAGCCTCACCTCCTGCTCCACTGCACCCCCATCATCTGGACCCACCTATGGCTACTAAGATGTCCCAACCTCTACATCATGATGGATTTAGTGCCATCTAAATCTATCAAGTCCCTCTTGGTCTTCCCTATTGGATCCCTCGCTAGTGTTGAAATATCTCCCACCACAATAATATCTCACCCTCGTGGTCCAAAATCTACAGTCACAAACATAATTACCCATCAGTAATGTGTCAAATAATAAAAAACATAAAAAAAAACTAAAATACAATACACAATCACATCAATACTCACCTTGGTGGTCTCACTCCTCCCTAGATGGAAGGATCATCTCAATATCATGCCATTAGTTTGTATCGTCATAGGGGTACTCCATAATGATCTACAGGATCTACCTTCAAAACCCATAAAATTCCATCGTAAAGTAGCACCCCACTAGCTCGCTTCCCTTCTAGACTAGAAAGTCTCCCCATCCTCTCACCCATGGCTAGGTTGTTTTGGCCATCACCAATATATTTTGTGGGTGTAGAGGCACCACCCACTCAAATAAAAAACTACACAACACAAAACTAAAATAAAATTCTCCCTCAAGCCTCTACATGCACTGTGTCAACTGTGAAAACATGGCCTCCCTCATCAGGAAGGCCCATGCGTAGTGACAACTCTAAATCACACATTCCATAATTGTCATTTGAGCACCAATGATCCTCTTAGTACCGAAGTATCCATAAATCCTAACCACTAGATCAAAAACCACCTGTGGAATCAACTCCTCGATCCATGAAATCTAGATCGACCCTCCTATAATTGCACCCTCACCAAAACCAATATTGGTTCACCAATGTATGAACTGTGGTGCCCCCATCCATGTAGGGGATCACCTCGGGGACCTCTCCCTAAAGGGAGAGCCCCATTAAGAAGTATATGTCAGCCTTGTTGGAAATTTTGAGAGGGGGGTGAATCAGTATTTAGAGAAGTTAGTATTTTTGAACTTGTACTTCAATCAGATCATGTATTCAATTTATATCCAATAAGCAATGAAGACTATCCAATGAATAATGAATAATAGTATAAGAGATACACCAATACACCATTCACAATATATAAGAAGTAATCATGTATTATTGTTTAAAGCAAGTAATGACTTCCAAAGGTAGCTATCGCTTCCAAATATTAACGGGAGGGATAAACCTCCAAAAGGAAGATAAAATCCTCCAATATCAAGAGAAGATTGACCTCTCCATCCTTGTTCATTAATAAACTTGTGTGTGTTGAAAAATGAATGTATAATGAGATGTATTTATACCCTTTATGTCACTTCCTTTTAATATTAGGGACGACATGTAGTTTTTACTTCAATTCACATTGTCATCTTCAAAAATTCATTTCTCCTCAATCGTGAGGATCCATGTGACATGCCACATACCACTGGAAGTGGCATGACTTATACTATCCTTCCATGGGTGTTGTATCTACATGTGCAATTTTCTTCATGTCTATCTACTTCAATCAACTGTGGGGTCCAAAAGCCAATGGCTAGGGTTGACATCAATGACAACAACCAATCCTCCAATAAGTCTCTGCTGATATCTACACCATTTTTCCTCTAAGATCAAACTCTTGATGGTGGAGCCTCCACATAGGAACTAGAAAGTTCAAAAGCTCTCTTAGAAGTGCAACAGAGCACACTATATGAATTTGAGAAGACCAAAATAGGTCATCTCAAATCTCACCAGTAGATATGCCATCACTTCCATATAGAGGGTATCCTAATCCCCCTCTCACCATCGAATCGGCATAGTGGTAGCTCAAAATTTCCAAACCTACAAAAACAATGATTACTCAGTCTCTAAACCTACCCAAAAAATTCACCAAATTTCATCTCTTGTGTTGTCTGTGTGACTATTTCTTGAATAGTTGTGTAGATTACAACTTGCAACTATTCAAAAAATAGTCACGCAAATCCACTCCATGTATGTCACTCACCTACCGACGTTGACCCATGTAAATTTTGTATTTACAAACACATTGATTATGTTGATTAATTAGGTTGGTTGTCATTGATGGAAACCCTTGAAGCAAGTCCAATAGAAAATTCTAGTAGACCCAACAATATGATTAAGGGACTTCAGTTTGATTGATTTATATTGGTATGAAGTTTAATATATTTTCAGGTAATATTATTCTAGATGGATACTACATGTCATGCCATTTCCAGTGATATGTGGAACGGCACATAACTCCTCACGGTTAGATATTTATGGCCATATGAAGTTGGAGAACCCTCATGAGTTATCTAGAAGCCCCTAGAAGGTCAAAGAAGTCAATTATTCTAGAATCTCCTAGAAGAAGTGTATTAGTCAAATTGATGGTAATGAGGAGTTAATCATGGGTATAGTTGTTGCACCAAGAAATAAATTAAATAATAAAGTGGTTGCAACAAGAATTTAGTTAAGGGAAAAGAAGTTATGAATTGACTAATTATAGAAAAGTTAGTTGCAACAAGAACTTGTGAGTAAAGATAAATTATTTAAATAATAAAGTATTCAAATTGGTTGCAAAGAGAAATTATTTAAATAATAAATTGGTTGCAACAAAAAGTGGTGAGTTTACTATTTATGGATAAGTCAAAGTGGTTGCAAAATAAATTAATTAAATAACAATTTAGTTGCAACTAGAAGTGGAGAATTTACTATTTGTAGCAAAATGAGTTAGAAGTGGACAAGTGGTTAGAAGTGGGTTAGCCCAAAAGTAAGGAAAGTAGGTTAAGTTTGTTAGAAGGTAACCCCTTGAGGAAGCTACATGGAAATATAAATAAGAGAGAAAGGCTTTCTCATTAGCACCTATTGAATATCATTGAATATCTATTTTGTGAAAGGCTATTTGGGCATGTATTATTGATAGAGAAAAGTGTGGCAGAAAAAGTGCGGCAAGAAAAGTGTGGCAGAAAAATCGTGGCAAAAAACAACAGTAGAAAAAGTACGGCAAAAAAAATCGCAGTAGGAAAACCGCAACAGAAAAAGTGCGAAAGAAAAAGTGTGGCAAGAAAAGTGCGGCAGGAAAAGTGTGGCAGAAAAAGTGTGGTGGGAAAAGTGTAGCAGAAAAAGTACGGCAGGAAAAGTGTGGAAAAAAAATCGTGGCAGTAGATTCACGGCAGCAGAATCATGGCAGCAAAACCGCAGTAGAAGAACACTACAAGAAGAAAAAGGGCTTGTTGTAGAGTTGATCTGAAGCAGATCTAGTAAGTTTAGTATTGGTTCATGTTTGAGGGCTTTTGGTTGAGGTATGTTGTTGAATTTATTGGTACATATAGAGGTTGTATAATAATGGGGTTCTAGCACATGGTTTGAGGTATAGATTTTTGGTATATTGTTCGAGGTATATGTGATCAGATCAAATTGGTTGATGAGTATACGGTGATAGATTTGACAGAATAGGTTGTGACAGTGACATATTCAGTTTCTAAATTTGGCACTTATATTTCAAGGCAGTTGGATGAGGCAAGGGTAGGTGGTTATAGCCACCTTCCGATTGTAGTCGGAGAACATAGGGGGTTGTAGCCTCCTTCTAGTTGTAGCCAGAAAATTGGGGAGTTGGAGCTTCCCTCAGGTTGTAGCCTAAAAATAGGGGGTCGGAGCCTCCTTCCAATTGCAACTGGAAAACAAATGAATTATTTGCTTCCAATGAATGTAATTCTTAAAGACAAATAAGAAAAAGCATTACGTGATTTTCTCCCGCATTGGGTTTCCACGTAAAAAAATACTAGTGTATTGTGTATGTGTATAATTTATCATTTGTTCATGGTTTATTTACTCTACAATTATTGGATGATAATGCTATATTGATCATAAATATAAATAACGCTTGCATATTGTGGTTAAAAGGATTAAAAATATCTATTACTAATTCACCCCCCTCTCAGTAATCCAAAAATTGGTATCATAGCAGGTTCCTTTAGAAATCGGTTTAACCATTGAAAGGTAGATCATGGAGAGAAACTATGTATAAAAATGGAATACCACAATTTGATGGACAAAAGTATGCATTCTGGAGAAGAAGGATGAAAACATATGTACATATGTACAGGCACAGGGATTTGAAGTTTGGCAATCAATTGTAGATGGATACAAAGAACCAGTAGTTCCGCCAACAAATGACAATGGAAAGAAACTCAATCTAGATAATTCCAAAGCCACAAATGCACTTATGAATGGTCTTTGTGATTTGGTATATACCAAAATTATACATTGTAAATCCGCTAAATAGATTTGGGACAAAATTCAAAATATTTATGAAGGAGATTCAAAATTCAAATCAGCAAAGATTCAAACTTACAGAGGTCAATTAGAACAACTAAATATGTAGGAAGATGATAATATTGCAGCTTACTTATTAAGAGTTGATGAAACAAAAATGCAATCATAAGATTGGAAGAAGAAATTGAATAATCTATAATTGTTCAAAAAGTACTAAGATCTCTTCTTATGATATTTGATCCTAAGATATTAGCACTAGAAGAAAGAGAAGATCTAGACTCAATAAGCATGGATGAACTACATGGAATCTTCACAGCCTATGAACTGAGAACTGAATAGGAAAATCTAGGTATAAAAGAAGCAGCATTCAAAGCATCAAATAGGTCAAAGAAAAAGGGCAAGAAAAAAGAAAAATAATATAGCAGTAGTAGTGACATCTCAGAAGACGAAGAAGAAGTGGCCAACTTTTTCAAAAGATTGAAAAAGGGAACCGACGACATATATAAAGGTAAGATTCCATTGATTTGTTTTAATTATTATGGTATTGATCATTTTGCTAACAAATGTCCTCATAATAAAAATAAAAGAAACGATGAAGATGATTCAAATAGAAAACAAACATATAAAGGAAAAAGAACCAAAAATAAAGTTGTCAAGAAAAGTGTCTTCACCAAAGAAGAGAGCTCCTCATCAAATGAAGATGAAGTCAGTGAAAGTGAGACAGAAAGATTTTTATTCATGGCAATAGAAGATTCTAATAAAGAAGACACCGAAGAAGAATATGAAGAGGCGGAAGTTGACTACCGAGAAGAATTGTTGAGTGTTATGGAAGTTATAAAAAGAGAAAACAAGATCCAAGCATAACTAGACAAGAAAGAATACATGTTTCTTACATTAGGAAAGGAAAGATATGGATCAGTCTCTTTTGGAAATGATGACTTAGCTAGAATCATTGGAAAAGGCACAGTCAGAATTGGAAACAAGAATACCAAGGCAGAAAATGTTCTACTAGTGGAAGATATGAAACATAATATTCTAAGTGTAAGTCAAATGTGTGATCAAGGTCATAAACTTACATTCGATTCACAAAAGTGAGAGATAAGAAAATTAGGTTCAAGAAAATTTATTGCAACAACTACAAAGAACTTCAAGCAACATATATGTATTAAGTGAAATTGGAAATGAAAAGTGTTGTCTAGGAAAGGAAGATGAAGTTTGGCTATGGAACAGAAGAATGGGTCACATAAAATTCAATAACCTCGTCAAAGTTAGTTAAAAGGAAGTATTCAGAGAAATTCCCCAGATCACGAAACCAACCAACACATTATGCAAGCATTTTCAACGAGGAAAGCAAACAAAGACTAGGTTCAAATCAAAGGAATACTCAATGACAAGACCACTGGAAATTGTGCATACTGATCTAGTTGGACCAACTAGAACAAAGGGTTTAAAAGGTGAGAAATATTTATGTTATTAGTTGATGATTATAAAAGAATGACTGTAGTTTACTTTCTCAACAATAAATCAGAAGCATTCGAAAACTTCAAGGTTTACAAGGAAATGGTTGAAAATGAAATGGATTCAAAAATCAAATTTTTGATATTTGATAATGAAGGAGAGTTTACTTCAAAGGAATTTATGGATCTCTACAGCAAGCATGGAATAAAAAGACAATTCTTTGTTGCTAGGAAACATCAACAAAATGGAGTTGTTGAAAGAAAGAATAGGAAAGTATAGGAAATGGCTTGAACAATGTTAATGGATTCTAAATTGACAGATGTTTTTTGGACACATGCAGCACATACAATAGTTCACATTCAAAACAAAGTAATGCTCAAAAACAACAATGACAAAACTCCCTATGAGATATGGAAAGGAAGACCAGAAAATGTGAATCACTTCAGAGTTTTTGGAAGAAAATCATACATCAAAAGAGAAGATGGAAGAATGGGAAAGTTTGACTCTCGTGTGGAAAAAGGTGTACTTGTCAGTTACTCAAGTACAAGGAAAGCATACAATTGTTACAATCTAAGCATCAACAAGGTTGTGGAAAGCATCAATGTAATAGTTGATGAAACAGGTGGATGAAAATTAAAGGAAGACGAAAAGGAATCAGTGGAATAGGTTTATGAATAAGAATCAATTGATGAAGAATAAGTAGAAGGGGAATATGAAGAGGATCAGACAAAAGTAGAAGAGAAAGTCCAGCAAGTGCCTCCAAAGAAACCTAGCAAAAAAATATATAAGAATCATCCTTCATATCAGATTATCGGAAAAAAGGATGCAAGAGTTGAGACTAGAAGAAGGATTCATTGACCAGAAAAACTGCACCTAGCACTCTTATCTACAATTGAACCAAATATTTTTGAAGAGACCGGTAAGGCTGAATTTTGGAAAAAGGCCATGAATGAAGAATTGGATCAAATAGAGAAGAATGACACTTGGGAATTGGTTCCAAGACCAAGGTACAAGAATGTGATTTGTACAAAATGGGTTTTTAGAAATAAATTGAATGAAGATGGATAGGTTACAAGGAAAAAAGATAGATTGGTATGTAAATGATAAGCACACGTTGAAGGGATCGACTTCGAAGAGACGTTTTCCCCAATTTCTAATATGGAAGAAATCCGATTGATCTTAGCTTATGCATGATCCAAGAATATTAAAGTATATCAGATGGATGTGAAATAAGTCTTTCTGAATGGGGAACTTGAAGAAGAATCCTACATTGAACAACCAGAAGGATTTCAGTTGTCAGATAATGAAGATTATGTGTGTAGGTTTAAGAAGGCCTTTTATGGTCTAAAACAGGAACCCAGAGCATGGTACTCTAGACTTGATAAATATCTATAACAGGAAGGGTTCAGAAAAGGAAGTGCAGACAACAACCTCTACATCAAGGTAACTCAAAATAGTATTTTATTAATTGAAGTTTATGTTGATAATATTATTTTTGGAAGTGATAATGACAGGTTACGCTAGAAATTTGCAAAGGATATGCAGAATGAATTTGAAATGTCATTACTTGGATAATTATGCCTCTTTCTGGGTCTTCAGATATTTCAAAGAAACCAATGCATTTTTATTTCTCAAACTAAGTATATCAGAGAAATGCTAAAGAGGTTTGGAATGGAAGATTGCAAACCAGTTGCAATTTGAGAAAAGATGATGATTCAAAGTCTACAGACCATAGGCAGTACAGATCAATGATTGGTATCTTACTATATGTGACAACATTCAGATCAGATGTAATGCATGCAGTTGGACATGTGGCATGATTTCAAGAAGCACCAAAGGAATCACATGTCTTAGAAGTGAAGAGGATTTTCAGATATCTCAAGGGCACATAAGAGTTTGGATTATGGTATTCAAAAGGAAAGGATCTATCACTTATTTTCTACACAGATGCATATTGGGAAGGTTGCATTGATGACCGATGAAGCACCAGTGGAGTGGCATTATACTTGGGTGAGTGTTTTGTATCTTGGCTAAGCAAGAAACAATCATCAGTATCATTGTCTACAGTTGAAGCAGAGTATGTTGCAGCAGCATCATGTTGTACACAGGTTCTATGGATGAAACAAACTTTGAAAGATATACAGGTTGAGTATGATGAACCCATTCCTATATATTGTGATAATACAAGCGCTATCAATATCTCAAAGAATCCAGTGATGCACTTCAAGTTGAAGAACATTCCAATCAAGTATCACTTTATACATGAATACGTTGTAGAGAACAACATCATAGTTGAATATGTGGGGACAAAGGAACAGGTTGTAGATATCTTCACAAAACCTATTCTAAGGGAATTCTTTTCGCCAAATATTTGGAGTAATTTCTACTCCCAAATGAATTCTTTTGAATGCTTATCTTATATGTCTTATATTTACATGAGTAAGCACCATAAAGAGGACAGTTCAGGTTGGGGGAGCAGTTTTAGGAAGAGTTCAATTAGGGGGAGAAACCATAAGGAGAGTTCAGTTAGGGGGAGAATCCCTCGACGAGAAGTTACCTTTTCCATTGATGTCAAAGGGGGAGAGATTTATCATATGCAAGATAAATATTTATATGCTTAGAGAGAGAGATCACATAGGCATGGTTCCAGGGGGAGTGATGGTCACAGAGGGAGAATGAGTGATATGACTTCAATATTGTATCATAATGTTGCCATCAATGCCAAAGGGGGATATTGTTGATTAAATGGGTTGGTTGTCATTGATGGAAACCCTTGAAGCAAGTCTGATAGAAAATTTTGGTAGCCCCAATAGTATGATTAAGAGACTTTATTTTAATTGGTGTATACTAGTATGAAGTTTAATATATTTGCAGGTATAAGTCTATTCTAGATGGATAGTACATGTCATGTCATTTCCGATGATATGTGGAACACCACATAAGTCCTCACGGTTAGAGAGTTATGGCCATATGAAGTTGGAGAACCCTCGTGAGTTATCTAGAAGCCCCTAGAAGGTCAAAGAAGTCAATTATTCTAGAAGATCCTAGAAGAAGTGTACTAGTCAAATTGATGGTAACTAGGAGTTAATCATGGGTATAGTTGTTGCACCAAGAAATAAATTAAATAATAAATTGGTTGCAATAAGAAGTTAGTTAAGGGAAAAGAATTTATGAATTGACTAATTATAGAAAAGTTAGTTGCAACAAGAACTTCTAAGTAAAGCTAAATTATTTAAATAATAAAGTAGTCAAAGTGGTTGCAAAGAGAAATTATTTAAATAATAAAATGGTTGCAACAAGAAGTGGTGATTTTATTATTTATGGATAAGTCAAAGTGGTTGCAAACAAAATTAATTAAATAATAATTTAGTTGCAACTAGAAGTGGAGAATTTACTATTTGTAGTAAAGTGAGTTAGAAGTGGAAAAGTAGTTAGAAGTGGGTTAGCCCTAAAATAATGAAACTGGGTTAAGTTGGTTAGAAGGTAACCCCTTGAGGAAGCTACATGGAAGTATAAATAAGAGAGAAAGGCTTTCCCATTAGCAGCTATTGAATATCATTGAATATCGCTTTTGTGAAAGGTTATTTGGGTAGGTATTATTGATAGAGAAAAGTGCGGCAGAAAAAGTGCAGCAGGAAAATCGTAGTAGGAAAAATACGGCAAAAAAAGTGTGGTAGAAAAATTTTAGTAGGAAAAGTGCGGCAGAAAAACTACAGCAGGAAAAGTGTGGCAGAAAAAGTGCAGTGGGAAAATCGTGGCAAGAAAAGTGTAGCAGAAAAAGTGCGGTAGGAAAATGCGGCAAAAAAAGTGCAGCAGAAAAATCACGGCAGTAGATTCGTGGTATCATAATCGTGGCAACAAAACCGCGGCAGCAAAACGTTACAAGAAGAAAAAGGGCTTGTTGTAGAGTTGATCTGAGGCAGATCTACTGAAGTTTAGTATTGGTTCATGTTTGAGGGATTTTGGTTGAGGTATGTTGCTGAAGTTATTGGTACAGATAGAGATTGTATAACAATGAGGTTCTAGCACATGGTTTGAGGTACAGACTAGTGGTATAGTGTTTGAGGTATATGTGATCAGATCAGATTGGTTGATGAGTATATAGTGATAGATTTGACATAATAGGTCGTGACAATGTAAGGTAGCTAGAGAGGTAGTGGGTGGGGCAGAGGGCCCATAGTGATAATAGTGGAGGCCATTCAATGTAAGGTGGACTAGGTCCACTATATTATTAAATAAGGTCCACTATGGTAGTTAGATATAATAAATGGGTAATTAGATATAATAAATGTAAGAGGGATTCTTAGAAGGTTCTAGAAGATTCCTCCTCTAGAATGATCTTAGGTGATGGTAGTACTATATAAAGGGGTTCAAGAAATGTAATTGGATATGAAGAGAAATATTGTATTTGGAGCTAAATCTCATTAGGAGGATGCCCCCTCGAAGAGGCAAGTGAACAGGAGAGGACATATTCAATTTCTACATTTCACACTTATATTTCAGGATGGTTGGATGGGGAAAGGATAGGTGGTTGTAGCCACCTTTTGGTTGTAGCCAGAGAACATAGGGTGTTGTAGTCTCCTTCTGGATGTAGCCAGAAAATTTGGGAGTTGGAGCTTCCCTCAGGTTGTAGCCTGAAAATAGGGGGGTCAGAACCTCGTTCCAGTTGTAGCTGGAAAACAAAGGAAGTAGGTGCTTCCAATGAATGTAATTCTTAAAGAAAAATAAGAAAAAAAAAATGGTTTTCTCCCGCATTGGATTTCCACGTAAAAAATACTGGTGTACTATGTATGTGTATGATTTGTCATTTGTTCATGGTTTATTTACTCTGCAATTATTGGATGATAATGCTATATTGATCATAAAGATAAATAAAACTTGCATATTGTGGTTAGAAGGATTAAAAATATCTATTACTGGTTCACCCCCCATATTAGTAATCCAACAAATTAGTGTGGGTGATCAACTTACAATCGCACTGACCTTAGCGTGATTGTTTGGCCATTAGTCATGTTGTACAATGCAGGAAACCAAAATATATCGACACGTATGTGCATGGGTATCTTCCAATCTCCTGTGCAGGTATCTTATGATCATATTC
Source organism: Picea engelmannii (assembly GCA_009831015.1). Taxonomy (NCBI): domain Eukaryota; kingdom Viridiplantae; phylum Streptophyta; class Pinopsida; order Pinales; family Pinaceae; genus Picea; species Picea engelmannii. The sequence continues at coordinate 648,955 of ML777014.1, read as the reverse complement.
ATAAATCATATGGTCTTCCTTAAAAAGGAGTCGTATGGTCCACCGCACCCTCCTACCTAGAAAAATAAATCTTCCAAAATGAAGAGGAGGTCAGGACCCCTTACCTATATCTCTTGGTACTCGAATTAGATAGTTGATATGTGTTTGGGTCACAACAGACACTCATGGGATCCATAAAAATACATGTGTCCACATAACATCATGTAAAAATGAGGTGGCATGGTGGTCCCCACTACCATTTAAATGGCCTAATTACGAACTTCATCAAGCCCATACAGGATCTTAGAAGCTCTTTTTTTGAACCGTTTTTGTCATTGGGATCACCATTTTCCATTCTACACAATGGTGTAATTCATTCAGTTTTTCACAAACCTTCCACGAGACCCCTTATCTCATCATATAGGTCATAGGCATGCCTTCTCGTTGTCATTTTGTTTTTATTTCAAGTTCCTGCATCAAGTTCTTTACTTTCATGTATTTTTTACTTCATAGTTTTTTGTTTTTTTGTGTAGGTACTTATCAACAGGTTCACATCACTCTATTTCACGGCCATTCTATGGCCCATTCAAGTATATACCTCTTCAAAACTAGCATGTAGTCACTCCCTCTATGAATAATTGCATTTACTAGTATCGTTCCTCTACATATGTCTCTAGCATCACATTTCCTAGTATCATAGAAACTTCACCCAATTACACTTGCATCAGATTGTTGTTTTCCAGTAGTTTCACCTACATGGGTTGTCTCAAATTTTTAGGTCCCCTATAAAATTGACACCCATGTTATTTTATCTCATCAAATTGGATTCCAATGTAGTTCGCACTTTTGATAATGAACTGCATACTTCTTCTCATCATATTACTAGCTCAAACACCCATAGACTCTCAGATTCTCATGATTTTTTTATTTGTTTTGTTGAATGCACCTATGCATTTTCATTGGCCCTTCATCTCTTCCAATAGAATTTCCCTATCTACATTCCAATCCACCATTCACCCCCCTACACAGAGACCCACCCTTGGGGGCCCCACCTGTCATTTGTTCTCACAAATTCTCACCTCACTAGGCCAATCCATTTGATCACTAAGGCACCCGTCTCTATGCTTGCACATTCAACCTAATTATTCTTTATTCATTTGGTAATTTTACAAAGTACCTTCTGATTTACAAGTAGACTTACACCATCACACCTAATGGCGTCATTCTACTTAGCGGTATCCCTAGTCTCTCTTGGTTGAATCATTCACACTGAACAACAATGTATTCAAACACCCATCTTATCCACCAAACCTCAAGTACCCCAATACCCTTTATTATGATCCTTGAGTTTTTACCCATAAATACCAACTATTTGTAGCCCTGTCACCCTCTGTTACAATTTGATAAGACCTAAGACCTTACCAATACCTGAATGTCCCCCTGACATCAAATCACTATTTGTCTAGTTGAATATTTGACTACCATCACTTATGATCCCATTTACCATTGATCTCTTCCATATTTATTAGCCACACATCAATCTTAACAAGTTAGTACCCGGTACCATATTGATCAGTTTATTTCAAGGAGCACTTTTCTCTTTGCAATCAAAGCTCCATTCCTTCTGACCTCAACACCAATTCCCGGGAATGTTTTAGTATCTCGATTCCCATTACCATACAAACGGTGATCCCCAAACAAGATAAAGAGAGACATCATTTCTCTCTGCTTTTGTTGGCCCCCTTGATGTTCTACATCGACACATATCCACATCATGGTGGGTCCTACTTTGCAATAGATGCTTTTTCCAATTCCAATTCCAATTGAAGACTCATGGGCTTGACATGACATCAATGCCTTCAAGTAACAAACACACACCCCAAGTGTTCACTTCAATCTCTAGGGTGCATTCTCCTTCAAAATCGGCATTTACTGGCCCCGAAGGTATCTACAAATCTCTACTTCATCAATTTTTCATTTACAAGATCATGCAGGTCTTCATGCTTCTAATGATTGGACAAGAGTACCTAACCCTTTATCCACTATTGTAATCATTTCCATTTATTGAAAAAGAATGGGGCATTACTACCTCATTTGTATAAAACAAGTTCATTTTTTTGCAAGATTATATGTTTAGAGGTGGACCTCTCATTCTTCCTCCATGGGTGGTCCTTGTACCTTCGAACCATTTTATCTCCCTGCAACAAAGTATTAGTGTATAAATCAAAACAAACAATGATGTATTTTGGTTATACATATGATCCTAACCCCACACATCATATTATCACCTAAAAAACATTCATAGAGATATAAATATGATCACTGAAAGGGTCTATAGTTCAATACACAAAGGTGCATACTCATGGAATTAATACAACATCTTCAATAGAACAAAAACAATACAAAGTGAATTTTTCAATGATCTATGCAACTTAGCTTTCTGGATTTGATATGCATGCACCCATGCAATTGTTCCTTCAAAAGTCGCATGGATCTACTAGAAGTGAAGTTTCACCAACCTTTGGTGCATTAATGACCAAGAATCTCATAAAGAGTAATTCCTAGCTAAAGAGCCAAAAGTCCTCTAGCCCATTGGCATTGAATATTGGTACTATAAGTGGGTTCATGTCCACTCATGCATGGGAATATACCCAAGTGGAATTCCCTTTACCAATGGAAACTATTATTTACCAAGCTTGTCATTAACATTCACATAAAGGCGAGAATCCAAAGAAAAGTTATATTGTGTGCATGCGCTTGGAGAATCCTTTTTCTCACAATCTCATTCATATATTCATAAGCATTATATATTTGTATATTAAACATCTCACCTATTGAAATCTTTGTACACGTCTTCTTACCATTTCATTGAAAAATAAAGGTTCTAAAAGGGAAAAAATGAACCCATCCCAAGAAGGAATAATGCAGAGGTAAGTGGGTTGCAACACACACCCTTCTACAGAATATACAGCGAGAAAACAAAACAGAAATACTTTTTTCCAAATAATGAGGAATCCACTAGAAACTAAAACACCAGAAAAAATGAAATGAAGCACCACTCTTTTATTGATTCAAAGTAAATACAAGATTTCCATTACATCGATCTTGGGTTAAAATATAGTCATGAATTTCTACTTGTGTGGATGAAACCACTACAAAATTGTCCAGAGGGTAATGGTCTGCGTATATAGATTGAGATTTTATTTTTCCCTTCTTGTGTGCTCACCTAATCTGTAATATTCTCTTCGGTCCACCTTCTACGATTTCCTTGCTTTGTGGTTCACCAAACCCTTCAATTCCACACTCCATTTCTTTTTAAAACTCCTCCTCGTCTCTTAAACGGTTTACCTTCCCTCCAAGAATGAGTTGTTACCCAAACCATCTCTATGTCTTCTGAACCACTTCAACATCCTTTCGGCTTTAGGTCACGCTTTGTCCTTTAGTCACGAGTTCTTTTACCTACCAGTAGTTGTGACTCATCATGAATGTATACCAATGTGGAAAAATCAAATGCGTATGACCACAGTGTTGCAAATAAATAAATATCGTGACACTTGTAAAATTCTATTATGTGCATGTGCTTCAGCATGATACTTGTAAAATTTCTCTATACGTGGCAGTTTCAGCATGAGTTTCATCATAAGTTTCAGCACAAGTTTCAGCATAGCAAGAGTAGTTGCAGGAGTAATCAGTAGCTCAAATTTATAACAAACTGAAAAAATAAAATGGATTACTAACATAGTCCTTATTCGACTTATTTCCTATTTGTATAATGGAAATATTTTTGGGTGATGTGGATTTACCAATCCCAAGGATGCTCCTGCATCAGACAGCCCTGGTTAAAAAAAACATGAGCTCCAACTCATGTTCATATCACTGCTAAAGTGAAGAGTTCTACACACGTGATAACTAATATTCAATCACCCACGATGCATCTTCTACTCCCAATTCTTCCACTTTATCAAATCTTCCATGTACTCCTTCCAGCAAGTCTTCTTACCAATTATGGTAGCAATAATTTCTTCAATCTACTCCTCAGACTTAATTGGTAGATGTTGTTCCCATTCCTTGAGGGTACCTTCATATTCTTTTATGTCCCCTTCATGAAACTCATAGAGGTCGGCAACATTGAATTTAGGAGATATGTCAAATTTCTTCGGAAGTTCCAACTGATAAGCATTATCAGAGATCTTTTTCAGGATTCGACATGGACCTATCTTGTTGTACTTGAGTTTATTATATGTGCCTCAAGGAAATCGCTCCTTTCTCAAGTGAGCCATGACCAACTCACCCTCTTGGAATACCTTATGTCTTCTATGTTGATATATTATTTGCTTATAACTGTCATTGTTGGTCTGCAATTTCTTCTTTACCTATTCTTGTAATTCATGCATACGATCCATAAAATCATTCTCATTAGCACGCTTCTTTCCTTCCAAATATGGCATTACAACCAAACCTACCAAACCTCTTGGCGACCATCCATAACCAATTTGAAATGGATCCTTTCCTGTAGATATGTTCATCGAATCATTATATGTGAATTCATCTTGGGCCAATGCCAAATCCTATTGATTAGGATTATCTCCACTTAAACTTCTCAACAAATTTCCTAGACTCATGTTCACTACTTCTATCTAACCATCTATTTGAGGATGATACACTGAAATGTACAACAAATCTGAGCCTAACATTTTCCAGAGTGTGCTCCAAAAATTTCCAAGGAATATCGTATCATGATATGAAGTAATACTCTGTGGAAATCCATGCAATCTAACCACTTCTTTGGAAAACAATGCACCTACTTCACTAGCATCACTAGTATTCTTACACGCAATGAAGTGTGCCATTTTCAAAAATATATCCACCACCACCATTATTGAATCATGATTTCTTCGAGTCATAGGAAATCCTAAGGAAAAATCCATATCGATATCTTCCAAAGGTCCTTTGGGCACTGGAAATGGAGAATAGAGTCCCATGTTCTGAGTTTTTTCTTTGGCTAGTTGACATATCTTGGAACCTTCAAAAAACTTTCTAACATACTTATTAAAGTTGGACCAAAAGTACCTCTCCTTTACCAAGGTTGTGGTCGTATCCATCCCAAAATGTCCTCCTAAACCACCACTATGTAACTCTTTAATGAGATTCAACGGTATGGAACTTATGGGAATAAACAACTGTTGATTTTAAAAACAAAAACCCTCCTAGATATGGTAGTCCAAATATAGTGTTATGTCTAAACTCTAAGGCTCTTTACCTGCCTTCCAAACTTCTAAGAAAGTTTCATCTTCTTCATACAATGTCTTTAGACAGTTCAGGCTTACCACTTCTACTGACATGGTATTGAGTAACGTTATCCTCTGACTTAATGCATCAGTTACCTTATTGGACTTCTCGAACCTATGTTTCAATGAAAAAGAGTAACTTTGCAAGAATTATATCCATTTAGTATGTTTTTTATTCAACTTACCTTGGTTTTTAATGTATTGTAGAGCTTTGTGATCTGTGAACAAGACAAACTCCTTCGACAGTAGGTAATTTCGCCATTTCTTCAGAGCTTGCACAATAGAATAAAATTATTGATCATAAAAATAATACTTATTTATGGACTCATTCAAATTCTCACTGAAAAATGCAATGGGTCTTCCTTCTTGACTTAGAACTACTCCAATTTTTGTTCCACTAATGTCACAATCAACCTGAAACATTTTATTAAAATCCGGTGATGTTAGTACTGGATGTGTTGTTAATCTCTTCTTAAATTCCTCCAATGAATTATTTGTTGTTGCAGTGCACTAAAACACTCCCTTCTTCATACATTTTGTAAGAGGCGCACATATTTGGCTAAATTTCCTAATGAATTTCCGGTAAAATCCTGCCAATCCATGGAAAATCCTCACATTGAATGTGCATCTTGACGTTGGTCATTCAAGGATAGCCTTCACTTTCTAAAGATCCATTTTTAGTCCTTCATTTGAAACCACAAAACCCAGGTACACTAACTCTCGTTGCATGAATGTACACTTCTTCAGTTTTATCAATATTTTCTCTTATTTCAAGCATTGTAAAATTGCTCTCACATGCTCAACATGCTTTGTTCTGTTCCTACTAAAAATCAATATATCATCCAAATATACAACCACAAACTTACCCAAAAATTTCTTCAAGAGTTCGTTCATCAATCTCATGAACATGTTGGGAACACATTAGTTAACCTGAACAGCATCACTAACCATTCAAATAGTCCATCTTTTGTCTTGAATGTTGTCTTCCATTTGTCACCTTCTCTGATCTGAAACTGATGATAACCACTCCTCAAATCAATTTTTGAAAAATATTCTGAACCACTCAAGCAATCCATAAGGTCATCCATTCTGGGCAATGGAAACCAATACTTGATAGTGATATTGTTTATAGCACTTCAATCAGTACACAATCACCATTCCCATTTTTTGTTTAGAGTCAATATTGTTGGTACTTCACACAGACTCAAACTCTCATGAATTAATCCTCGGTCAAGCAATTCCTACACTTGTTGATTCACTTATTCACTCTCTGTTGGATTCATCTTGTAAGGAGATTTATTAGGTAAACTCGATCCAAGCAATAAATCAACTTTATGATAAATACTTCTCATTAGAGGCAATCTTTTTGGCAGATCATTAGCAATAATCTCCTTTAATTCATCCAGCAATGACTTTGTTTTTGTAGGTACAACATTTGATTCCTCTACACTTTTCACTTCTTTTGGAATCACTGCTAAACGGAATGTTGATTTTCTTTGTTGTTGTATGAATTCCTTAGCATAACATAGCATGATCCTACTGCTACTCGTGTTTATATCAACACAATTTCTTGTTGTTTCTATTGTATCCTCCAACATTGGTGTTAATTGATATCGTTGTCCATCTTTCTTGAACTCATATGCATTTTCCTTACCATCATGGTGAACTTGTCGATCAAACAACCATGGTATTCCCAACAGTATGTGGCATGCATCCATTCAATCACATCACATGACACCTTCTCCTAAAAACTCCTTATTTGAAAATTCAATAAGAATTTCTTAGTCATAGTCACATGTTGTCCCTTATTCAACCAAGAAACGCGGTAAGAGTTCATATGGTTCAACCTTGCCAAGATCAATTTGTTCATGACTTCAATGGATACCAAATTTTATGTACTTCCTCCATCTATAATCAGGTTACAACATTTTACTTGAACCTTACATTTTGTTTTAAAAACTTTCTTTCGTTGTTCTGGTCCCTTTGCCTCTTTTTGTTCAGATTTAAGAAATACCCTTCGGAACAAGAAATTCTCACCTTGTTCTTGTTGAATAATAGTCACATTTTCTCCAACTACTTAATATTCCTCAACCTGTGTGACTTGTGCACATGCTTCACCTCTTCTCCCTAATTTTTTCCTTTCTGGACATTCAGACTTCTTGTGTCCCTCTACACCACAGTGATAACAAGTGATTACATATCTTTCCTTTCCTCTTCTGAATCATTTGTCTCTACTAGCTCCATTTCCTCCTCTGCCACCTTGACCACTAGTAGATTCTTATTCATTGTTGTTTCCTTTAGCACTCCCTTCTTTACCTCATCCTTTAAAACCTCTTACTCTACCTCTAGGTTGTGTTTTCCTCTCAATATTTTCTTCTAACTTTAAGGAAACTTGATAAGCTTCATCAATAGTGCGAAAATAGTGTGTTCTAATTTCATCCTGAATTAAATACTTTATCCCATTTACATACCTTACAACTCGTTGGAATTTTGGTTCCTTGACACCTGCTCTAAGTGACATCCTAAATAACTCTTCAGTGTATTCATGAACATATGTCTCCCTTTTTCTAAGGTTTTGGACTTGTTGAAACATATTATGATAGTAATCGACAGGAAGAAATTTATCTTTAACCTTGGTAACTATATTCTTCCAAGTTTTGATTTTCTCCAGTTGATTATTCACTCTATCCTTATGTAGCATATCCCATCATAGTTTTGCATGTCCTTTCAGTTTCATAATAGAAAATCTTACCTGATTTGGATCCTGAACATTTTCGTACTTGAAGTATCTTTTGAGTTCTCCAATCCAATCAATGAGAACATCATCTCTCAGACTACCATCATAATAAGAAACCTCAACCTTTGCGCTACCCATGTTACTCAAATACAAAATCAGTCATCTAGTTGTTGATTCTCTTTCATCACCATCTCGTTCATCTTTGATTTCATCTTCTGGCTATGAGTTTACTTCATCGTCTCCATTCCTATGATTTTTCAATTCCTCTATTCTTCTTCTCAAATTTTCTAGTTCTCAATTTCCTACACCTCCCCTTCCTACTCCTCTCCTTCGTGGTGGAATTCATCCAAGTTTTAGGTGTCTCACCAACATCCACAGACCTCACACAGTTCTGTAACCCAACTTGACTTCAAACACTCTTGTTGAGAAACCACCACGAACAAGTATTATGTACACTATCTCACAGAAGCATAATAGATACTAATCCCAGAGAAGAACTTGGCTGTGATACCACATAATGCAGAGGTAAGTGGGTTGCAACACACACACAATTACAATGCACACCCTGTTATAGAATACACAGCGGAAAAACAAAACAAAAATATTCTTTCCAAATAATGAGGAATCCACTGGAAACTAAATCACCAGAACACATGAAATGGAGCACCACTCTTTCATTGATTCAAAGTAAATATAGTATTTACATTACATCGAACCTAGGTTAAAATATAGCCATGAATTTATGCTCGTGTGGATGAAACCACTACGAAATCATCCAGAGCGTAATGGTCTACGCATATAGGCTGAGATTTTGTTTCTCCCTTCATGTGTGCTCACCCAATCTGGAATATTCTCTCCAATCCACCTTCTACGATTTCCTTGCTTCTTGGTTCACCAACCCCTTCAAATCCATGCTCCATTTCTTCTTAAAACTCCTCCTCTACTCTTAAATGATTTTCCTTCCCTCCAAGAATGATTTGATACCCAAACCGTCTCTTTGTCTTTCAGACCGCTTCAACTTTCTTTCGGCCTCGGGTCATGCTTTGTACTTTAGTTATGATTTATTTTACTTAACAGTAGTTGCAACTCATCATGAATGCATACCAGTGTGGAAAAATCAAATGCATACAGCCACAATGTTGCAAATAATAAATATCGTGACACTTGTAAAATTTCATTATGTACACGTGTTTTAGGATGTGTGTCGGCATGACACTTGTAAAATTTCTCTATACGTGACAGTTTCAGCATGAGTTTCATCATAGCAAGAGTAGGTACAGGAGTAATCAGCAGTTTGAATTTACAACAAACTGACTAAATAAAATAGATTACTAACAGAGTCCTTATTCGACATATTTCCTATTTGCAGAATGGAAATATTTTGGGGTGATGTGGATTGCCCGAGCCCAAGGATTCTCCTGCATCAAGGAAGGAAGGATCTCACTTCCTCACTAATTCCTTTATGGCGTTTTATTTATGCTTTATCCATTGGTATAACAATTTCATCCTTGTTTTATTCTTGTTGTTACATTTGATTTTCATTCCCATTATTTTGTTCTTATTTCCTACTTATTCTTAGATGATTTCGAATATGGTGCAATACTAACATTCTAACAAATTGACTATGGTTCTAGTTCATCCTAAGCTACTAAATTGTCTTTTTTTATCACCCAAGTGGAAAAATAGACAAAACAGTTTCCAAGGAGTTAAGAGCAATATAATACTGCTTCTAGAAAGACAAAAGTCCAATCCCTAATGGGTGAACTATTCAATTCTTCTTTGGTTTCTATGACTTGGTAGAAGAAGAATTATTAAGGGTGTGTTGACGGGCGAAATTGACCTCCCGCCAACTGAGAGAGTGGAATCGGTCTGGGGTTGTCTAAATAACCCAAGCCATTTGGAATGAACCACCCTGACGAGTTTAATGGCTCCGTTGGCCGCTCTAAGATCCTAAGAAAACCAAAAAGAAAAATAATCTAAATTAACTAATCTAACTAAAACAAACTAAACTAAAACTAAATAAAACAAACTAATCTACTAATCTAATTAAAACAAACTACTAAATAAATTAAACTAAAACTAAATATAAACTACTCTAACTATTCTATATACAAACTACTAATTACTATTACACTAACTCTAATAATTAACTATCTAATTACTAATTGAATTACAACTTATCCACAAATGTACATTATCTACAACTTGCAGATTTGAATAAAACCTGTAAAACTCATTTGCAATCTGTCCTACGACAGAGAAAGGTATTTTTTTTTTTTTTATAATTTTATAAACAAGAAATTAAACTTACTGAAATTAAACAATCTAATATACTAAACACACATATATATCTAACTAAACTACTAATAATATACTAAACAAACATATGACTAACTGACCTAGAAACGCTCCAAATTTGCCCTGTGTATGATGACTTTGAAGCTGGTCGAGGGAAGGAAACTTGCACCGGTTGATCCAGAAGCTTTTCGTAAATGATAGGCTACAATGCATCTTTGAGTTGTTTACAGGACAAACAAGACATAAAAAATCATAACAATTATATGATTTATAAATCTCTGCAATAAGGGAAACCTGTTATGCAAAAACTTATATTTTATAATTCAACTTATGAAAAAGAGAAATCTGTGATTCACAAACTGAATTAAGCAATTGCTATGTTTTTTAAACACTTAGAAGAAATCAGATATGGATTACAATGATTAAATTATATCATTTGCACATGATTAAGATAGCTAAAGTAGTCATTAACCAAATACAACTTGATATACACAACATGAAACAAAATATTGATATAATGAGAAGCTAAAGTTGTAACAAAACACCAAATTCTGCCTTAGTCTATATTAAAACTCCATATCCTTGTTCTCCCACGAATGAGGATGATCTTATTACAAAAATGATGAGTATTTATAAGTTTTTCCACAGGGTAAAACCTCCCTGTGGATAGTATCAAACAGTTTACATAATCTGGGAAGATATCCCAAAATCAACTAAACTAAGAAACTAAAATGAAATCAAAATATCCAAATATCTTCTAACTGCTCATCCAATCCAATGCAATTTCGAATTGACCTGTAATGGACCAAAAATACAAGTTAGAGAGATATTTTATTAGCAAAATAATAAAAATTAAATTCTTCAGACTTAGCTATAGCATCATCTGATTCTGTAGCTAGTCTAAAATAACATACAGAATTAGAATTGAAATCAAATCAAACCTTTTAAAAGAATTAAATCCAATTATCTTCCAATGATTACTTGAAAATGAATCAAAATGATTTTATCATTCATCATTAAACAGGATCAAAATTGGTTCAACAGAGATAGGAATACTCTGTTTTTCTGTTACCAAGAATCGAGTGGACAGAATCATAATCAAAATCTTTTCTTGAGTGCATTTATTACCCGAATCTCCTCATATGATTTTAACAGAATGAGATAAGTCGAATTGAATTATCAAACTAGTTTGAGAACAGAACTGAAATCAAGTATATTTTGATATGAATGCAATTCATAGAATCAACCCAACTAACTGAAGATACATCTATCCGATTAAAGGAATCAAACAACTGGGTTTAGCCTAGTCTTTGCTCCATAATTCGGGTGTATTTGCATAAGCTAAAATGAGATCATTGTTTTTTATAAAAACAGAATATTTCTAACCAAGTTGAATTGAACCGAGTGATACCCGTGATCTGGAAAATCAAATAACACAGCATATCGTAACAAATATCCTCCCAAACACATTTACCAATCATAGCATACCAATGATAACAAAATCGAATCTGAGCAAAATCGTGTTCTAAATCGAGCATAAAACTTGATGTACAAAGTAGATACAAGACGAATCGAATTGAACATGATCCAACAATTTCGTTAACTCCATCAGGCAGATAACCAAATCAAATCCAAACGAATAACCATTACAACCCAATAAAAATCTATGAACAAATCAATTCGAAATTCTTTCTATTTTTATCAAAACGAAGCCATATACAAGATGATCACTGAATGACTGATCCATTTTGAATGAAAGATAGAGCTATCAAATTTCAACCATTATATCAATTCTGGTGACCCACAAAACTAGAAATGATGTTGAGATACATACCTGGGTAGAAAGAAAATGTTTCTTCTGAAAAACTACTTGATGAATTTGTGGATTGATCAAGGGTTTCAACAAGAAGTTGAAGCACAAGGTTGGACAGGAAGAAGGGGTTTGAAGCATAGGTCTGGAGAAGTGATAAGCATTCTAGCAAATGATCATAGACTCAAAACGCATGTTCCAGCCACTGAAAAATTGACCTGTAAAATGAGAGATAGATCTCTGTAGTAGCTCACTTTCTGAAGAAACCGCCCATGATGAAGGTAAAGGGGCTAAAAACGGTTCTGGGTTTTCAACGGTTTGAGCTAACTCAAATCCGTTTTCCCAGAATTGCTCACGCAAAAACGTGACTCTGGGGAAAATACGAGGCAGTATTTTCTGGCAAAATGAAACCACAACTGACTCTGAACACCAGGGGGTTTGAATTCGCCCTACATGAGCCAATAGAGAACACACAGTGAGCTGGGCTAAGGGACAAGGGTTTGAATAGAGTAGGCTCAGAGATTTTCCCAAAAATCAACAAAGGTAACCCTGTAAGGAGGTAGGCATTAATGCAAAGTGTGCGAAGGTGGTAGAAGGTAGTAAATCCACGCATAACTATCATATCAGTTGTACAATTAACAGTTTACATAGTTGTTCTACCCATCAAAGCATATTTCAACCATTATGTGAATTAGTCGACCAATGAAACCAATGGTGAATTATAAACCAACACGCGTAATCGACATTACACCATAGTTTTAAGCCATAAATCATTCAATTTGAAAACAAAATCAAATAATCAACCATGCGCCAATGTCTTGTAACAGCTCATATAAGTATTTTAACCAAGGTGCCACAGAATCTTCAACATGCCAATAGTTATAAAAACATTAACATAGTGATTATATCAAAAGACATATGTGAAAGATTTAATCATAACGCCTATGCATTGTTGTGAAACCCAATGGTTAAGTAGGCCAAATAAAAACATGTAAATCCAAATCATCACAAACCTAATGAAACCAAGTCACATAATCAATCAAAAAAAATGTCCAATGAGTACAGTTCGAAAGTTTTGCCAGCTGCAAAATGATAAGTGAGATGTAAGCGCAAAGGGCATATCAATCAGAAGGATGACAACATTTCAAACAATGATTCTAATGTGACTTTGAAGGACTAAGTTTTCACGCTTACAGTCATGAAAAAAAAACGAAGATAGGCGTGCGAAAAGGCGCAAAGAATAAAAGCGTCGTTCATTTGAAAATTGCGACAAAAAATCAATGTTTGTGAAATTCAAGTAGGATGACCAAGATATTCAATTCAACTTTTATTGAAATTATTTTGAATAAATAAAAGCATGAACCTTTTGATGAATTCAAACCCATTTCCCTCTATAAGTGTATCTATAAAATCAAAGAAAAGGTGATTGTAGTCAACTTCTTACAACGAAGGAAAATCCATGAAGCTATTGTTGAAATTATGCTTATATTGAGAGGGAGATGAATTGGTATAAGATACTTTTTACTTTAAATGTGAATTCATCAATCATTCATTAACTTTAAAATAGTAAATGCATGTAAACTCAAATCACATTACACAAAGTTTAATTTGGAAACGTTGTGAGAAAAAACCAAAAACACTTACATTTATAAATGTTTATAGGCACCAACCTATTGTTACAAAGCTTGTAAGCACCAACCTTCTAGAGACACCAATATCTTCACTTGAGCACCAACTCAGCAAGATATTGTGTAGGCACCAACCTACTAGATACACCAATATCTTTAGTTGAGCACCATATCAGTAATATATTGTGTAGGCACCAACCTACTCGAGACACCAATATCTTCAATTGAGCACCAACTCATTGAGGTATTGTGTAGGCACGAACTCATTGAGGTATTGTGTAGGCACCAACCTACTGGATACACCAATCTCCTCATCTGATCACCAACTCAATAAGACATATATATGCACCAATATGAGATATTCATACATATGGTACATATGACTTCACCTGCATGCTTCATAGTTCATGCATTTCACAGCATCACCATACCCTTAACTTTCATTCTCTAGCACCTCTCCTAGGTTCATACCCCAGACATAGCTTCAAACCCTAGTCAGATTTATCCTTCATTCCCTAGAAAACCCCGTACCATCATTCCCAGAATATAACTCCAAAATGTAGCATCACAACCTCAAAACAATGCACTTCCGACATAATAGACCTTATTCCTTTATAGTATACCCTTAAATATCTAATAAAAAACCTCTTGCACACCTTTAGACCCCAAGAATACTCCCCATCTCCTCTTACACATCTCATATCTCTTATACGCACTTGTACTTTCTCTTCTTTCTTGGCTACTCTGAAAATGCGCAGATATATCTTGTATTCATAGTTTTTTTGCAATCACTTATGGGGTTGCCTTATAAAATTGGATAGACCAACCTGTAAAACTAGTTGGGCTGAATTGTACTTGTTGGTTGGGATGACCTGACACAATATTTCATATCTCCTCATTCATATGGAGCTATAGATAGTGACATATACCATTGAAAAGGTTTCGGAATAAAAATTTTAACCATATATCCTATGCTCCCATTTGAGCTAGATTTTCAGAGTAAGAAGGCCTTTTGATCTCCAATTCGGATCTAAAAAAACACACACAAAAAACTAACTACACAGTGAAGAACATAAATTAGATAGCACAGAGCAGAGAACACATGGCATACAAGAAATAGAGAAGAAGAATTAGAACAAAAAATAACCATCCATCTATTTAGTAAGTGGGGAGCACCCTTTATTATGCAAGGTGACTTTTTCCTCGGCATTATTAGTTGATACAATGGAAATTTCTACTACGGAAGTAAACTACTAACAATTTATTATGAAGTTCCCCACTTAACCGGACTGGCAAGGTATTTTTATAATATAACTAACTGGCGTTGAATACATACTAACAATTATTATGGAGTACCCTTCTCAACTGGACTGACGAGGGCTATTTACAATATAACTGACTGATGTCGACTACATACTAACATTTATTATGGAGTACCATGCTCAACTAGACTGGTGAGAATTGTTTACAAGTTGTTGGTTGACGTTAACTAACATACTAATATTATGGAGTGTCCTTATTATTATGAGTGGTGAAGGAAGAAGTGTGCCCTTACAAGTGGCCCAATTCCCCCCTATTTAGATCCATAAGTGTACCTGCTTCCATCAGCAAATGAGGAATTGTGTGTTTCAATGTCTCAGCAAACATCCATTTGGTATACACTAGATTCTCTCCTTTTTTTACCCACCTGATATGAAATATGTTGTTGGTGACATGTGGTCATGGTCTGGGAGTCAATAAATTGATAAGAAAGTAGCGAAGGCTAAAAATATGGAATATTATCCACTAAATGTTTAATTGTGATTGCATCTTTAAGGAGGGGCAATTCGAACAGCTTTATATTGTGCAGATTAAGTATATCGTGGATGTTGAGTTGGGAAGGCAAGTCAAGATTATATGCATCATCGCTCATGTGTTCCAAAATAGTGTATGATCCATAGCGCATTTGGTTTAGTGTATCTTTTTAGTGTTTGAATTGGTACTTGTCCATCAAGAACCACACACGATCTCCCAGCTGAAATAATAATGGTGTGCGCTCCTAATCATGTCTCTTTTTCGCATGGTATTGGGTTGCTTGTAAGGAAGTTGCTTCTTGACTATGGCATTGAGCCAACATGTGGATAAAACACTTAGATGAGTGTTGTTATTGTTTTTTATGAGTGTATCTAGAAGGAGAAAGAGTCTCTAAATGGTATTCCATTGAAGTACCTCCTTATTTTAAGTACATCCCCAATAGAGAACTAAAATTCATCCTTCTAAATCTCAAAGGGTTGATTTCTATCTGGAAAATGGAGAAACTATGCATAGCATAACGCATTTTGAAGTTGAGAAAATTGGTTCCCATCTTGTGCCAAAAACCCCTTGAGTTCATGGGAATTGGATTGTGTTATCCATTGTGCCAAAAAATGTACCCGATATGGATCTATTTGAACCCATTTTGTGTCCAGTATGAATCCCAAATACGAAACTGATGTGTGTCCAAAATAGGATTTATTCACCTAAATTCTATGTTACTGTAGTAGCTTGAGGATGTTTCAGATGCATCGAATATGTTCTTCCCAAGAATCACTAAATACTAATATATCATCAAGATAAATGACCACGCACTTACCCAAATGACTTATTTCATTCCTACGAACTTGATGGTAGTTAGCTTTCAAATCCATCTATGTGAAGGAATAATCCCCTTGTAAGTGGTCCAAAAAATCCTCAATATGGGGTAGGGGGTAGTGGTTTTTAATAATGTCTTTATTAAGGGCATGATATTTGGTCACTAGGCACCATTCTAAATCATCCTTGTTTTGGATAATAAAGGTGGGGGACACACTTCCTAATGATGAAGGTGAAATATTTCCTTAGTTAAAAAGTTGACCAATTGAGTGTTCCATATCAATAGTCTCTCGGGGAGTGATGCAATAAGATGGGGTGTTGGACAAAGAAGAAAAAAGAATTAGATCAAGTTTTTTCTCAATAGAGAGAAACGGGGGTAGTCTTGTGGGCTAGGAGAAGACATTTGAAAATTATTGGAGCATGGAAACCATGGTAAGAGGTACAGGGTTATTTTGGTTGTCTGGATTAATGGGGTGAACTAAGCACAAAGAGATGCATTGGTTTATACTAACTTGATTAAAAATATCTTGGTCAATAAAAATCTCAGTGTATTTAATAGTAGAAGAAGTAAGCACATAGGTGTGCCCCTCCAAGTGGTATTGATGAGATTTAGCATGATAGGCAGTGTGCCAAGATTGTTGGTAGGGAATCCCAAGCAATAAATCGGCACAATGAAAAGGAGAGACATCACACACCATAATATCCTAGAAAGGGAAAATATCAAAGATCATGGCACAACACTTAGATGAGGGTCTTCTTTTTGTACCCAATTGAGTCGGTATGGGGCCAGGTGCGGAGTGGTGGGGAGGTTAAGGAATTGGACCAATTTTTGTGCCAAGAGGTTCTTTTGGATTTCGTTGTCCAAGATGAGTGTGACCAACTCATGATTAATATGAAACTTATGTGTAAACAGGGGTACATTGGAGATGTTGAGTTCATTAGTGGTCATCAGGATTATAGAGGGATCAGCTTCAGTAGGATTTTCGGGAGAGACTACTTCAGGATGGTTACCAAAATCGGGATGAATGACCTCTACAAATAGAGTCTTGCTGGTGTGAATGTTATTAAGTTCCTAGAATTTTGTAGATGTATGTGATTTGGTATTATGAAAGGTACATCGGGGAACATTTCTAGGTGTGGATGGGGAAGCAAGGGAAACAAGGGAATGTCTAGTATGTGAAGGACTAGCAGTAGAAGGAGTTGATCAGGTTGGAGAAGAGTGGATTCGAGGAGACACTTTATGTTCCATCAAAAAGGCCCAAAGAAAGGATTTTTCCAAGGAAGGACTTTCAAATAAATCAAATTCATGATGGAAAATCATTAACAAACCAAAATTAAATTTGACAATGAGTAACTCTTCTAGATCTGACATGTGCAATTGTATGCACAATTTGCATAAGGCATTGATGTATCTTTGGATTAATTGATTGGATATTTGTCATAGTTGCAACCATTTAACGATTATGTCTAGTAATATCCTATGGGATAGAAGCGGTTGCATAAGGTTTGACAAAATACTTCCCAAGAAGTGAGGCATGCATGCGTTGGAGTTGTTGGCTCTCCTATCTCGATGACCAATGAACAATTCTCAAGTTGTGTATTCCACCAAGCTCGTGCAATGCCTTCCACCTACAGGTTGGTGATCTGAAGCTTCATGTTCTCTTCCATCGCAAGACACATCTTGAAGTATGTGGAGAGACTGGGTATCTAGGAATCAATGGTATTGCCATTCATTTGGCCCAAAAAATTGGGAAATTGAAAGTGTGTATCGAGCTACATGGGTGTTGAAGATTGTCACTGTTGCAAACAAAGTAACTCATGAAGGGTGAGAGATAAATCCTGAATTGGGGAAAATGCATTGGATGTTGAGTCCTTGATGGATGGTTCCTTATGAGGAGGTGTGATTTTCATCCACCAACTGGTGCAACTTGAAGAGACGCCTTTTGGAATCTATGCACACAGTCAGAAGGTTGTGGGGTGCACTGAAACTTGGTAATGAGAGCGTGTTGAGATGAGGGTGCACTGATAAAGTACAAGGTGTACTGAAAATATGAGAAAAATATGCACTGGAAAACCTTGAGAAGGGAAAACTAATATCCTATGAACATGGTGCATTAAACAATCCCTAAGAAGGGCGTAATGAAACCCTGTGAAGAGGGTGCACTGAAAATCCCTAATAATGGTGCACGGAAAAATCCCTGAGAAGAGCATATAGGAACACCCTGAGAAGGGTCTGTAGAGAAACATTGAGGAGGGTATAGGGAATCGCGATAACGAGCGTTGCAAGCTGAGACACGGACAAACAGAAATATAAAAAAAAAAAATTGAACTGGTGGATGGATTCCCATCTAATTCTTGATATCGAGTAGAACAATTTCAAGATCCAGGCACGGATACCAATTGATATGCAATTTAGATATGAAAAAATGTACAAAAAAAACTAAATGTGCAATGAAGAATAGAAATTATATAGCGCAGAGCAGAGAACACAAGGCATACACGAAATAGAGAAGAAGAATTAGAACAGAAAATAACCATCTATATTTTCAGTAAGAGAGGAGGGCCCTTTATTATACAAGGCAACTTTTTCCTCAACATTATTAGTTGCTACAATGGAAATTTCTACTGTGGAATTAAACTACTAACAGTTTATTATGCAATGCCCTACTTAACCGAACTAGCGAGGGATTTTTACAATGGAACTTCTAGGAATAAACAACTGTTGATTTTTAAACAAAAACCCCTCCTAGATATGGTAGTCCAAATATAGTGTTATGTCTAAACTCTAAGGCTCCTTACATGCCTTCCAAACTTCTAAGAAATATGCATCTTCTTCATACAATGTATTTAGACAGTTCAGGCTTACCACTTCTACCGACATGGTATTAAGTAACGTTATCCTCTGACTTAATTCATCAGCTACCTTATTGGACTTCTCGAACCTATGTTTCAACGAAAAGAGTAACTTTGCAAGAATTCTATCCATTTAGTATGTTTTTTATTCAACTTACCTTGGTTTTTAATGTACTGTAGAGCTTTGTGATCTGTGAACAAGACAAACTCCTTTGGCAGTAGATAATTTCACCATTTCTTCAAAGCTTGCACAATAGAATAAAATTTGTGATCATAAACATAATACTTATTTATGGACTCGTTCAAATTCTCACTGAAAAATGCAATGGGTCTTCCTTCTTGACTTAGAACTACTCCAATTTTTGTTCCACTAATGTCACAATCAACCTGAAACACTTTATTAAAATCTGGTAATGTTATTATTGAATGTGTTGTTACTCTCTTCTTAAATTCCTCCAATGAATTATTTGTTGTTGTAGTGCACTGAAACACTCCCTTCTTCATACATTTTGTAAGAGGCGCACATATTTGGCTAAATTTCCTAATGAACTTTCGGTAAAATCCTGCCAATCCATGGAAAATCCTCACATTGAATGTGCATATTGATGTTGGTCATTCAAGGATAGCCTTCACTTTCTAAAGATCCATTTTCAATCCTTCATTTGAAACCACAAAACCCAGGTACACTAACTCTCATTGCATGAATGTGCACTTCTTCAGGTTTATCAATAGTTTCTCTTCTTTCAAGTGTTGCAACACTGCTCTCACATGCTCAACATGCTTTGTTCTATTCCTACTAAAAATCAGTATATCATCCAAATATACAACCACAAACTTACCCAAAAATTTCTTCAAGAATTCGTTCATCAATCTCATGAACATGTTGGGAACACATTAGTTAACCTGAACAGCATCACTAACCATTCAAATAGTCCATCTTTTGTCTTGAATTTTTTCTTCCATTTGTCACCTTCTCTGATATGAATCTGATGATAACCACTCCTCAAATCAATTTTTGAAAAATATTTTGAACCATTCAAGCAATCCATAAGGTCATCCATTCTAGGCAATGGAAACCAATACTTGATAGTGATATTGTTTATAGCACTTGAATCAGTACACAATCACCATTCCCATTTTTTCTTTAGAGTCGATATTGTTGGTACTTCACACGGACTCAAAATCTCACAAATTAACCCTCGGTCAAGCAATTCCTGCACTTGTTGATTCACTTCTTCACTCTCTGTTGGATTCATCCTGTAAGGATATTTATTAGGTAAACTCGATCCAAGCATTAAATCAATTTGATGATAAATACTTCTCATTGGAGGCAATATTTTTGGCAGATCATTAGCAATAATCTCCTTAAATTCATCCATCAATGACTTTGTTTCTGTAGGTACAACATTTGATTCCTCTACACTTTTCACTTCTTTTGGAATCACTGCTAAACAGAATGTTGATTTTCTTTTTTCCTGTAAGAATTCCTTAGCATAACATAACATGATCCTACTACTACTCGTGTTTATATCAACACAATTTCTTGTTGTTTCTAGTGTATCCTCCAACATTGGTGTTAATTTATATCATTGTCCATCTTTCTTGAACTCATATGCATTTTACTTATCATCATGGTGAACTTGTCGATCAAACAACCGTGGTATTCCCAACAGTATGTGACACGCATCCATTCAATCACATCACATGACACCTTCTCCTGAAAACTCCTTATTTGAAAATTCAATAAGCATTTCTTAGTCATAGTCACATGTTGTCCCTTATTCAACCAAGAAACACAGTAAGGGTTCGGATGGTTCAACCTTGTCAAGCTCAATTTGTTCATGACTTCAGTGGATACAAAATTGTATGTACTTCCTCCATCTATAATCAGGTTACAACATTTTACTTGAACCTTACATTTTGTTTTAAAAACTTTATTCTGTTGTTCTTGTCCCTTTGCCTCTTTTTGTTCATATTTAAGCAATACTCTTCGAAACAACAAATTCTAACCTTGTTCTTGCTGAATAACAGTCACATTTTCTCCAACTACTTAATCTTCCTCAACCTGTGTGACTTATGCCCATGCTTCACCTCTTCTCCCTGAATTTTTCCTTTCTGGACATTCAGACTTCTTTTGTCCCTCTACACCACAGTGATAACAAGTGATTGCATATCTTCCCTTTCCTCTTCTAAATCATCTTCCTCTACTAGCTCCATTTCCTCCTCTGCCACCTTGACCACTGGTAGATTCTTATTCATTGTTGTTTCCTTTAGCACTCCCTTCTTTACCTCATCCTTTAAAACCTCTTACTCTACCTCTAGGTTGTGTTTTCCTCTCAATATTTTCTTCTAACTTTAGTGAAACTTGATAAGATTCATCAATAGTGAGAAAATAGTGTGTTCTAATTTCATCCTGAATTAAATAGTTTATCCCATTTACATACCTTGCAACTCGTTGGAATTCTGGTTCCTTGAGGCCTTCTTTGAGTGACATCCTAAATAACTCTTCAGTGTATTCATGAACATATGTCTCCCTTTTTCTGAGGTTTTGGACTTGTCGAAACAGATTATGCTAGTAATCGACATGAAGAAATTTCTCTTTAACCTTGGTAACTATATTCTTCCAAGTTTTGATTTTCTCTAGCTAATTATTCACTCTATCCTTCTACAGCATATCCCATCATAGTTTTTCATGTCCTTTCAGTTTCATAATAGAAAATCTTACCTGATTTGGATCCTAAAAATTTTCATACTTGAAGTATCTTTTGAGTTCTCCAATCCAGTCAATGAGAACATCAGCTCTCAGACTACCATCATAACAAGAAACCTCAACCTTTGCACTACCCATGTTACTCAAATACAAAATCATTCAGCTAGTTGTTGAGTATCTTTCATCACCATCTCGTTCATCTTTGATTTCTTCTTCTGGCTCTGAGTTTACTTCATCATCTCCATTCCTACAATTTTCCAATTCCTCTATTCTTCTTCTCAAATTTTCCAGTTCTCAATTTCCTGCACCTCCACTTCCTTCTCCTCTCCTTTGTGGTGGCATTCATCCAAGTTGTAGGTGTCTCACCAACATCCACAAACCTCACACGATTTTGTAACCCAACTTGACTTCAAACACTCTTGTTGAGAAACCACCACGAACAAGTATTATGTACCCTATCTCATAGAAGCATATTAGATGTTAATCCCAGAGAAGAACTGGGCTCTGATACCACATAATGTAGAGTTAAGTAGGTTGCAACACACACACAATTATAACACACACCCTGTTATAGAATACACAGCGGAAAAACAAAACAAAAATATTCTTTCCAAATAATGAGGAATCCACTGGAAACTAAATCACCAGAAAACATGAAATGGAGCACAACTCTTTCGTTGATTCAAAGTAAATATAGTATTTACATTACATCGAACTTACATTAAAATATAGCCATAATTTATGCTTGTGTGGATGGAACCACTACGAAATCATCCAGAGGGTAATGGTCTACGCATATGGGCTGAGATTTTGTTTTTCCCTTCATGTGTGCTCACCCAATCTGGAATCTTCTCTCCAATCCACCTTCTACGATTTCCTTGCTTCTTGGTTCACCAACCCCTTCAAATTCATGCTCCATTTCTTTTTAAAACTCCTCCTCTACTCTTAAATGATTTTCCTTCCCTCCAAGAATGATTTGTTACCCAAACCATCTCTTTGTATTTCAGACCGCTTCAACTTCCTTTCGGCCTCAGGTCATGCTTTGTACTTTAGTCGTGATTTTTTTTACCTAATGGTAGTTTTGACTCATCATGAATGCATACTAGCGTGGAAAAATCAAATGTGTATGGCCACAGTGTTGCAAATAATAAATTTTGTGACACTTGTAAAATTTCATTATGTACACGTGTTTCATCACATGTGTCGGCATGACACTTGTAAAATTTCTCTATACATGGTAGTTTCAGCATGAGTTTCAGCATGAGTTTCATCATAGAAAGAGTAGGTACAAGATTAATCAACAGTTTGAATTTACAACAAACTGACTAAATAAAATGGATTACTAACAGAGTCCTTATTCGACATATTTCCTATTTGCAGAATGGAAATATTTTGGGGTGATGTGGATTGCCCGAGCCCAAGGATTCTCCTGCATCAAGGAAGGAAGGATCTCACTTCCTCACTAATGCCTTTATGGTGTTTTGTTTATTCTTTATCCATTGGTATAGCAATTTAATCCTTGTTTTATTCTTGTTGTTACATTTTATTTTCATTCCCATTATTGTGTTCTTATTTCCTTCTTATTCTTAGATGATTTTGAATATGGTGCACTACTAACATTCTAACAAATTGACTATGGTTCTAGTTCATCCTAAGCTACTAAATTGTCTTTTTTTATCACCGAAGTGGAAAAACAGACAAAACAGTTTCCAAGGAGTTTAGAGCAATATAATCCTGCTTCTAGAAAGACAAAAGTCCAAGCCCTAATGGGTGAACTATTCAATTCTTCTTTGGTTTCTATGACTTGGTAGAAGAAGAATTGTTAAGGGTGATAGAAGAGGTCAAGAATTCAAGTAGGATGATCGGGATCTTCAATTCAACTTTTATTGAAATTATTTTGAAGAAATAAAAGCATGATCCTTTTGATGAATTCAAACCCATTTCCCTCTATAAGTGTATCTATAAAATCAAAGCAAAGGTGATTGTAGTCAACTTCTTACAACGAAGGAAAATCCATGAAGCTATTGTTGAAATTATGCTTATATTGAGAGGGATATGAATTGGTATAAGATACTTTTTACTTTAAATGTGAATTCATCAATCATTCATTAGCTTTAAAATAGTAAAAGCATGTAAACTCAAATCACATTACACAAAGTTTAATTTGGAAATGTTGTGGAAAAAAACAAAAAAAACTTACATTTATAAATGTTTATAGGCACCAACCTATTGTTACAAAGCTTGTAAGAACCAACCCTCTAGAGACACCAATATCTTCACTTGAGCACCAACTCAGCAAGATATTGTGTATGCACCAACCCACTAGAGACACCAATATCTTCAGTTGAGCACCATATCAGCAATATATTGTGTAGGCACCAACCTACTCGAGACACCAATATCTTCAGTTGAGCACCAACTCATTGAGGTATTGTGTAGGCACCAACCTACTAGATACACCAATCTCCTCATATGATCACCAACTCAATAAGACATATATAGGCACCAATATGAGATATTCATACATATGGTACTTATGAATTCACCTGCATGCTTCATAGTTCATGAATTTCACGGCATCACCATACCCTTAACTTTCATGCTCTAGCGCCTCTCCTAGGTTAATAGCCCATACATAGCTTCAAACCCTAGTCAGATTTATCCTTCATTCCCTAGAAAACCTTGTATCATCATTCCCAGAATATAACTCCAGAATGCAGCATCACAACCTTAAAACAATGCACTTTGGGCATAATAAACCTTATTCCTTTATAGTATACCCTTAAATATCTAATAAAAAACCTCTTGCACACCTTTAGACCCCAAGAATACTCCCCATCTCCTCTTACACACCTCATATCTCTTCTACGCACTTGTACTTTCTCTTCTTTCTTGGATACTCTGAAAATGCGAACATATATCTTGTATTCATAGTGTTTTTCCAATCACTTATGGGGTTGCCTTATAAAATTGGCTAGACCAACCTGTAAAATTGGTTGGATCGACTTGTACTTGTTGGTTGGGATGACCTGACACAATCTTTCATATCTCCTCATTCATATGGAGCTATAGATAGTGACATATACCATTGAAAAGGTTTCAGAATCAAATTTTCAACCATATATCCTATGCTCCCATTTGAGCTAGATATTCAGAGTAAAAAGGCCTTTTGATCTCCAATTCAGATCTAAAAACACACACACAAAAAAAACTAAATACATAATGAAGAACATAAATTAGATAGCACAGAGAAGAGAACACATGGCATACAAGGAATAGAGAAGAAGAATTAGAATAGAAAATAACCATCCATCTATTTAGTAAGTGGGGAGCACCCTTTATTATGCAAGGCGACTTTTTCCTCGACGTTATTAGTTGATACAATGGAAATTTCTACTACGGAATTAAACTACTAACAGTTTATTATGAAGTGCCCCACTTAACCGGACTGGAAAGGTATTTTTACAATATAACTAATTGACATTAAATACATACTAACAATTATTATGGAGCACCCTTCTCAACTGGATTGACGAGGGATATTTACAATATAACTGACTGATGTTGACTACATACTAACATTTATTATGGAGTACCCAGCTCAACTGGACTGGTGAGGGTTTTTTACAAGGAGTTGGTTGACATTAACTAACATACTAATATTATGGAGTGTCCTCCTTATTATGAGTGGTGAAGGAATAAGTGTGGCCTTACAAGTGGCCCAATTCCCCCCTGTTTAGATCCATAAGTGTACCTTATTCCACCAACAAATCAGGAATTGTGTGTTTCAATGTCCCAGCAAACATCTATTTTCCCTACACTAGATTATCTCCTTTGTTTACCCACCAGATATGAAATATGTTGTTGGTGACATGTGGTCCATTAAAGTACCTCCTTATTTTTGATGTGCGTATCTAGAAGGAGAAAGAGTCTCTAAATGGTATTCCATTGAAGTACCTCCTTATTTTAAGTGTATCCCCAATAGAGAACTAAAATGCATCCTTCTAAATCTCAAAGAGTTGATTTCTATCTGGAAAATGGAGAAACTGTGCATAGCATAATGCAGTTTGAAGTTGAGAAAATTGGTTCCCAACCTGTGCCAAAAACCCCTTGAGTTCATGGGAATTAGATTATGTTATCCATTGTGCCAAAACATGTACCCGATATGGATCTATTTGACCCCATGTTGTGTCTAGTATGAGTCCCAAATACGAAATTGATGTGTGTCCAAAATAGGATTTATTCACCTAAATTTTATGTTATTGCAATAGCTTGAGGATGTTTTGGATGCATCGAAGATGTTCTTCCCAAGAATTACTAAATACTAATATATCATCAAGATAAATGACCATGCACTTACCCAAATGACTTATTGCATTCCTGTGAACTTGATGGTAGTCAGCTTTCAAATCCATCTATGTGAAGGAATAATCCCCTTGTAAGTGGTCCAACAAATCCTCAATATGGGGTAGGGGTAATGGTTTTTAATAATGTCTTTATTAAGGGCACGATATTTGGTCACTAGGCACCATTCTAAATCATCCTTGTTTGGGATAATAAAGGAGGGGGACACACATCGTGATGATGAAGGTGGAATATTTCCTTAGTTAAAAAGTTGACCAATTGAGCATTCCATCTCAATAGTCTCTCGAGGAGTGATGCGATAATATGGGGTGTTGGAAAAAGAAGAAAAAAGAATTAGATCAATTTGGTTCTCAATAGAGCGAAACGAGGGTAGTCTTGTGGGTTGGGAGAAGACATTTGAAAATTATTGGAGCATGGAAACCATGGTAGGAGGTACAGGGTTATTTTTGTTGTCTAGGTTAATGGGGTGAACTAAGCACAAAGAGATGCATTGGTTTATACTAACTTGATTAAAAATATCTTGGTCAATAACAGTCTCAGTGTATTTAATAGTAGAAGAAGTAAGCACATAGGTGTGCCCCTCCAAGTGGTATTGATGAGATTTAGAATGATAGGCAGTGTGCCAAGCTTGTTGGTAGGGAATCCCAAGCAATAAATCGGCACAATGAAGAGGAGAGACATCACACACCATAATATCCTAGAAAGGGAAAATATAAAAGGTCATGGCACAACACTTAGATGAGGGTCTTCTTTTTGTACCCAATTGAGTCGGTATGGGGCCAGGTGTAGAGTGGTTGGGAGGTTAAGGAATTGGACCAATTTTTGTGCCATGAGGTTCTTTTGGATTTCGTTGTCCAAGATGAGAGTGGCCAACTCATGATTAATCTGAAACTTATGTGTAAACAGGGGTACATTGGAGATGTTGAGTTCATTAGTGGTCATCAGGATCAGAGACGGATCAGCTTCAGTAGGATTTTCCAGAGAGACTACTTCATGATGGTTAGCAGAATTGGGATGAATGACCTCTACAAATAGAGTCTTGTTGGTGTGAATGTTATTAAGTTCCTAGAATTTTGTAGATGTATGTGATTTGGTCTTATGAAAGGTACATTAGGGTACATTTCTAGGTGTGGATGAAAGTATGCAAAGGACTAGTAGTAGAAGGAGATGATCAGGTTGGAGAAGAGTGGATTCGAGGACACTTTATGTTCCATCAAAAAGGCCCAAAGAAAGGATTTTTCCAAGGAAGGACTTTCAAATAAATCAACTTCATGATGGAAAATCATTAACAAACCAAAATTAAATTTGACAATGAGTAACTCTTCTGGATCTGAAATGTGCAGTTGTATGCACAATTTTCATAAGGCATTGATGTATCTTTGGATTAACTGATTGGATATTTTTCATAGTTACAACCATTTAACTATTATGTTCTAGTAATATCCTATGGGATAGAAGTGGTTGCATAAGGCTTGACAAAATACTTCCCAAGAATTGAGGCATGCATGCATTGGAGTTGTTGGCTCTCCTATCTCGATGACCAATGAACAATTCTCAATTTGTTTATTCCACCAAGCTCGTGCAATGCCTTCCAACTACCGGTTGGTGATCTGAAGCTTCATTTCCTCTTCCATCGCAAGACATGTCTTGAAGTATGTGGAGAGACTAGGTATCTAGGAATCAATGGTATTGCCATTCATTTGGCCCGAAAACTTGGGAAATTGAAAATGTGTATCGAGCTACATGGGTGTTGGAGATCATCACTGTTGCAGACAAAGTAACTCATGAAGGGTGAGAGATAAATCTTGAATTGGGGAAAACGCATTGGACGTTGAGTCCTTGATGGATGTTTCCTTATGAGGAGGTATGATTTTCATCTACCAACTAGTGCAACTTGAAGAGACGCCTTCTGGAAGCTATGCGCACAGTCAGAAAGTTGTGGGTTGCACTGAAACTTGGTAATGAGAGCGTGTTGAGATAAGGGTGCACTAATAAAGTACAAGGTGCACTGAAAATATGGGGAAAATATGCAATGGAAAACCCCGAGAAGGGAAAATTAATATCCTATGAAGAGGGTGCATTAAACAATCCCTAAGAAGAGAATAATGAAACCCTGTGAAGAGGGTGCACTGGAAATCCCTAATAAAGGTGCACTGAAAAATCCCTGAGAAGAGAATATAGGAACAGCCTAAGAAGGGTCTGTAGAGAAACATTGAGGATGGCGTAGGGAATCCTGATAATGAGCGTTGCAAGCTGAGACACGAAAAAACAGAAATATATAAAATAAAATAAAATAAAAATTGAACTGGTGGATGGATTCCCATCTATTTCTTGATATCGAGCAGAATAATTTCAAGATCTAGGCTCTGATACCAATTGATATGCAATTTAGATATGAAAAAATGCACACAAAAAACTAAATGTGCAATGAAGAATAGAAACTAGATAGCGCAGAGCAGAGAACACAAGGCATACATGAAATAGAAAAGAAGAATTAGAACATAAAATAACCGTCTATATTTTCAGTAAGAGAGGAGGGCCCTTTATTATACAAGGCAACTTTTTCCTCAACATTATTAGTTGCTACAATGGAAATTTCTATTGTGGAATTAAACTAATAACAGTTTATTATGCAGTGCCCTACTTAACTGAACTAACGAGGGATTTTTACAATATAACTCACTGATGATGACTACATAATAACATTTATTATGGAGCACCCTTCTCAATTGGATTGGTGAGAGTTGTTTACAGTATAACTGACTAACTTTGACTAGATACTAACATTTATTATGGAGTGCCCTACTCAACTGGACTAGCGAGGGTTGTTTACAAAGAGATGGTTGATGTTACCTAACATACTAACAGTATGGAGTGTCCTCCTTATCTTGAGTGGTGAAGGAAGGGGTGCACCCTTCCTTGTGGCCCACCTTCAAAGATAGGGTATCCAAACTCAGCATGAAAAACCTGAAAACAATATTTCGAACAATTGCCATCTTGCAATATTTATCTTGGACATCTTGCAATCTCCCCTTATCTTTGACATCAATGACAAAAATATTTCTAACAACTATAAGCACGGCACATGAATTTATTCATTATATAAATATTAAGAATAATTCATCTATGGTCAAAAAGTTATATCTATCAAAGGCATGTGATAGAACCAACTAGTCGTATATAAGGCTAATTTTGATCCATAGTTGTAAATTGAATTATGGGTTTGTAAACTTGTTTAACTTTCCATATAGATAAATGGAGCAACATCAGATTTTTTCAAACCTACCAGAGGACTAAGATAGGTATTCCCTTTATCCCCCTTATTATTCCTCCCGATCGTTAAAGGACTAAGTAGGACAGTCATGGAAGTGAAATGAAAAGGTAGTGTTCAAGGTATGAATATTGGTTTAGTTCTATTAACACCCTTTTTGTTTGTAGATGATATTATGTTATTTGTAAATTATTATATTATATTTTTATTTGTATTATGAAAATAATTGATGCATTAATTATAGTGGGTGTGGGCATAGAAAACATACTTACTAGTTGATCCAGATATTGGTAATGGGATTATATGGAAGCATATTGAGTATCAGTAGGAGAGGAGGAGTAGTGTTCCTACCTCCACCTACTAACACTCCTTTTTTGTGGCCTAAGTTGAAAATTTAGGGGTACTTTTACTCTGAGGTTGCACATTTCCATGAGGATAAGGCATGGATTCGATTACTCATGAGGATTAGATAAGAGGTGCACAATAAGGTGATAACCTTATTGCTTAATGACCATTAGTCTCTCAACAAAGAGCAACCATTGTTGTGTCATTTCCCCACCAAGAAAAGTTAATACTTCAAGAGCATGTGAATCATGGCACCCTTGGAAATACAATAAGGTAATTCGTGAATGGAAAAAAATCCCTAGCACCCTTGGTATCATTTATAAATTGTCAAATTATGGTAAATGAAAGTTAAATTTAAATTATCAAAGGGAATTACTTTAACATGCATTTTTTAAATGAGAAAGTAATCATATAGTTATGAATTTTAGTTAGAAAGAAAATTTTAATTACATGAAAGTATTATATATAAATATATGAGATAAACTAGTATATCATAACAAGGGAGATAATCTAGTTAATTAAAAGTATTAAGAAGAATGAATATAATTAGGAGAATTTGCATGAAATGAAAATAAGTTGATTACTAATTAATAAAAACTATTTACTAGTGCACCCTTAAATCAAGAAGAGGAAATAAGAACAAGAATTCAAATTCAATTTGAAATGTGGGAAAAGAAAAGTGGGTTGAGGAAAGTCAAAACGAACTAATAAATGACTAAACTAGTTACTCCATGTGTAACCACTAAAACAGAAAGTTGTGAGAAGATCAAGGAAACACGTGGGAGTGAAAATAGAAAATATGGAAATTGGGTGAGGATAATTCATTATTTTATAATCTTAAATAGGTAATTATATGTACATGTGTGCATATACACATGGGTAGGTGAACATTAAGTAAATAGTAATTTAATAAAATATAATTTTGCATGAGTTGGATAAGTGGCATGGACCACGGAACCTATAAAATGAAGATTTGGATAAAAGTAAAGTAATTTTTGCACCTTAATATTGGATGGATATCATAATAAGATAATTTTTCATTGATATAAGAGTTTGGTCTATTGAAGTTTGTTAATAAGTGGAGATTCTTCTCAAGTTTGATGGCTTCATTCTTCAACCATATTTTTAGTGAGTTATTTTTCCATATAACTTCATTGTAGTTGGGCATCTTTGGGAAGAAGAGTACCCAGTGAAGTTGTTAGGTAGGTCAACTG
Source organism: Picea engelmannii (assembly GCA_009831015.1). Lineage (NCBI taxonomy): Eukaryota > Viridiplantae > Streptophyta > Pinopsida > Pinales > Pinaceae > Picea > Picea engelmannii. Next base: position 617,847 of record ML777014.1, on the reverse strand, counting down.
GTGAAATTGATAGGGAGGTCAACCGATGGATCACTAAAGAATCTAAAAGTTAATGCAAGTCTAAAAATTGAAGCTTGCCATTCAAGTTTGGAAGCCCAAGATTAAATTTTGGGCTCAAACGGTCAGAAAAGAGCAAACAAGCGGATCATATCACGTGTATGAAGCGAATTACCGATCCAATATCAAATCCTTCTCATCATAAAACAAAAAACGTGAACTTTTGAGGTGCAGCGAGGGGAAGTGTTACTAAAAAAATCAATTGATTATTGATTTAAGTTTTATTTTGATTTTCAAAAAGAGAACTTTTGACGTGCAGCGAGGGGAAGTGTTACTAAAAAAATTCAATTGATTATTGATTTAAGTTTTATTTTGATTTTCAAAAAGAGAAGATAGTGCTTTACTTGTAATTTCGTCATATTTATGGGTAAAGATACAACTATATTCATTGGGAAGATTGAATATTCAAGGATATTGTGACCTAAGTAAACAATTTTTGTGTAATACTCTTGCGCACATAAATAATATGATTCTTCTAGATTTAATTTCTTTTGAATCATAGAACAAATCTATGTATTCTTTGCATTCCTACGTTTTTTTTAGAACCATTAAAATGATATGATTAACCCTTATTAAAAATTTTAAACTAATTATTAACCTTTTTTTAATCGTAACTAACTAAAAATTTTAGTTAAAATAGCAGTATTGCACACAAAGATTTTGGAACATTCATATGGAAAATATATATATATGAAACTCTTGTTTTATTAAAACCATAATTATTGGTTATACCATTAAACCAATATCGTGCTCTTTGAAACATGAACCATGTTATCAAAATTTATGGAATACAATAGAAATTCCTTGTGTAGAAAATATATGTGAGATGTGCATATGTTGATGTATTGTTTGGTTAAGTTTTATTTACTTCCATTTGATATCACTAGTGTGGAATTTGCTTATGTAGATTTCAATAAAAAAATTATTTCTTCTCAAATTCCTAATGGCGATTTATAGTAGGCTCGCAATCTCTATGGAACTCTCAGATCTACAACACGCATACAAACATTGAGTAGTTTAGTTGCAAGGACCGCGCAGTGAAATTCTTCGTCCCTGAGTTCTCAAGACTTATCGTGCAGTCTCAATACTGTGTTGTAGATTGTGACTTGTGATGATAACGCTTAATAAAACAATTTATTGTCGTTGTGCTACTCTCAACACATAAACTCACAAACACAACAAAAACTCACAAACACTCATGAATATCTCAACAAAAATATACTTAATATATATTATCAACTCAGATGTTGCACGCTATTACAAAACACAATATTGTGTAGAGCTTCGGCTCCAACAACTTCTTCGAACCTTTAGAAAATAGAGCTTGTTCTCTTAGACTTCTCGACTCACTATACAATTGTTGTTGCTGCTAACTATCAACTAACACACTATCTATATCGACTACCTACAAACTTGGACATATAAATACTGAGATTAAGACTTCATGTAGAAGCAAACTGACTTAATATTTAAGACATCAATAAATTCGACTCAAACTATCTTATTTAAAAAGCTAGAGAAAGATAAAAGATCGGTTCATTTAATAACACTCATGCTTACCCTGACAAACTATAAGAACACGCTTTCTTTTTGTGACCGACAAAATTTGTGTAAGCATAAAACTCACAACTTATAATTAATATCTCCAACACTCCCCCTTAATTATAAGTAGGTGGGATTACAAAAACATAAAATTTACATCAAAATTTTGAATTGACATGAACTGACAAATATATGCATCTGCGTCGACACCTAAACAACTGCGTAGTTTCTAAAAAGTGTCCCTTTCCAAATCTTTTGTAAATATATCTGCAATTTGTTCTTTAGACCTGCAAAATTCTAAGCAAATTTCTTTGTTATTCACCAATTCTTTGATAAAATGATACCTTGTATCAATGTGCTTGGTTTTCTTGTGAAACACATGATTCTTGGACAACATGATGGTGGAGTTGTTATCACATAATACTGTAGTTGGTTCCTGGTGTTCCTACAAAAAAAATTTGAACATTCTTCTCATCTAAATAGCTTGACAAGTTGTGCTTGTAGTTGCGACATATTTGGCTTCAGTTGAAGAAAGAGTCACAATGGTATGCTTCCTTGATGCCCACGACACTATACATGTTCCAAAATGAAATGTGTACCCAAAGGTACTTTTCATGTCATCTATGTTTCTTCCACAATCGTTGTTATTGTATCATACAAGTCTAAAATCTTCTGAAGTAGAGTACATAATGCCAAAGTATTTTGTTCCATTCACATATCTCGGAATTATTTTTCCTTCCTTCCAATGGGATTCTTTTGGATTTTCCATGAACCTTGAAATCAGGATCACCCATACATAATATTAGGCCTTGTTGTTGTCAAATACATAATACTTCCTACCATCTAATGCAAGAGCATCATCTTCAAGGTCAACAACGCACGTGTGGAGGCAAACGAATGACATCTCAGCAATGACAGAGTTCCAAATCAAGCATTTAACTCAAAATTTAATCGGGTTTTTCAGATATTTTGTAAACAACAATTTTAAATTGTAACTTGTTTGTAAAGTCTGGAAGGACTATAAGAAACTGCAGATATGGAGTGTCGAATCTATCTGGTAGTAATTAGCAGTTATTATAATATGACAGAGTATGTGTTAGTTTTAAAGTTTGAAATGATAGATTTCAGAACAGGACGAGAGAGCTCGTGGAGACGTTCCTTATACAGTTGATTTTTACACTATAATAGATCAGTATGGAGGAGTATTGTAGGAGAGATCAGTAGAGCAGAGTAGAGTAGAGGAGCACTATGTAATTTTCATTTTATGAATGAATAGAACAGACGAAAATTGTCCAAAAAAATCCTTGAATTGTGTTCATCTCAAATGTGATTGCATGAATGTTATTATGTATGTATGATTTGTTAAAGTTCATTTTCATGTATAATATTTTGAGAGATTGACTATATGAAGTCGCGACGAAACTAGTTGAGTTTCTCTTTGTTTCTCCTATGATACTTGTATGCAAGGTGTGCATCTCGAACGCAAGGAGTGCATCGACTGAGTCTTGGATTGGATCATAGAGGAGTTCAGAGGGAATCAAGGAAAATCATACTAGGTGCAAGGTGTGCACAACGTCAAGAAGCTAACGAGCTTTGAAGAACCAAAGTCGAAGAACGCCAGGTGGGAGAGAAGCATTTTCTTTTCAAGAAAATCCTTCGAACTGAGTTATTCGAAATTCCTAGAAAGAAAGGTGTGCATGGGAGATAGAAATTCCTTCAAGGGACGAAGCTCAGAAGGGATAGCACTTCCATAAAGTGTTCACGAGATCCAAAAAACTGGACTCGTAGGAAAGGAGAAGATCAAAATCTTCTAAGTATTGAAATCTTCCAAGTCCAGGAAGAAGGCACAAAATCTCAGGAGGGAAAGCACGGAAATTGTCAAATAAGTTGTAAGGAAACAATCTGGACCGTCGAATCCACGTCCAAACACTCAGAATAGAGTGCAGAGATATTAGACCAGAACCATCAGATCGGAGCATCGTGGACCGATAACCATTGGATCTAGAGGAAGTGCACAAAGATTAAATCCCTTCAGAGTGCACAGGAAAGTGGGTTTTGTGAAATCCAAAACTCCAATGTGATCATAGCCATCCATCGGAGGGGACACGTGGTGAGTAGCAAGTGTTTCGCTGACTCATGCATCAAAGGATTCAAATTTCGAGTTGCAAGAACTCACGAATCGTGAAATTGAGATTCAATCATAACCGTCGGATAGAAAGGAGATATGGACCGTCGATTTTCCAGAAAGGGTTTTGGGGTTTCATCGATCGGGAGATCTAAAGAGAGAGACCTCTCGACCTCATGAAAAGATCACGGTCATTGATCATTGTGAAAATATCACAACCATTGATCATGGCGAAGGATCACAGTCGTTGGTTGTCCCGACGTCATCAAGACCATCCATTTTGGAGTGACGCATGGCGAGAGATCAGCATTTCACTGACTCGCTACTAAATAAATTCAAAGGATTAGAGTCGAGGATTGGAAAAGTCCAGACTCGTGACATGACCTTAACCATTAGATCACAGGAAACCTGGACCATTGATCTGGGTGATGGAAATATCAGGAGTTTGACGGACAAGGAGTCGACTCCTTCACATCGTCGATACGCAAAATGTGACGAGTGCCTTTGGGCTCAGTCAGTGATCATAGGTGGTGGTCACGTGGATAAAGGATACGAGGGGAGCTAGCCCAGTGCTTATCCTTCATCAAGAATTGGCTATCGGGAGTTGGAGAGTCAAGGGTGGCTCACACGTCGATACCCTGATACGCGAAGTTCCGAAATATTGTTTTTGTAAGCGCGCGGTCACAACCCGTGGTCGCATTGGGTGGATCTCGCAATTGGTGCTTGTTCACACAGGGCGAGTTTTATAAAGGGACCTATGAATATTTTTCTTGGGGTTCCAGCAAGGACCAAAGAGTTGCTTCAACTCGAGGGGATTGAATGATCCAGAGACCGGGAGGTTGCAGAACCCCAAATGGGAGGGGGTTCTGCATCAAGTGGTATCAGAGCGAGATTAAGTTTGTTTTCAGACAGTAGACAAAAAGAAAGGAATAAATTTGGTATCAATTTTGGTATCAAATAAACTTGATTTATGTTTGTAGGTGACGCAGTGAAATCATGCCACCAAGAAGGCGAAGAGCAAATGTAGAAATGGAAGAAGAAATGAGGAGACTCTATCGAATGAGACTGGACACCATGGAGACAACACAGAGAAGAGCACCAGACACTAGAGATATTAGTGAAGCTGAGAGTGAAGAAGAAGTAGAGGATGAAGCAAATGTAGCAGAGGATGTTGCACAAGATCGCTTGATAAAAGTTGTTTCAAAGATAGGAGCCAGAGCAAGGATAGAGATACCTATGTATGAAGGCAATTTGGAAGTTGAAGAATTGTTAGATTGGGTACATGCTATGGACAAATTGCAAGATACCAGATATATAAAATATACAGAACAGAAATAAAATGTTAGAAATGGCAGAATAACAGTAAAATATCCAGCATAATCTTCACAATACACAAAAATGATATAACAATAGCAATAGAAATATCACTTTGATTCAGAAAGCAATGTTCATAGGCCTCTTTGAGGGGGCAACCTCCAATCGAGCAGCACTCTGTTACAATAATCTCCAAGCTAGGGTTCTCATACCCTCGACCCTTATTTATACTAAATATGTCTATTAAGAGAAGCATTTAGAGGAAGATCATTCTAGAAGCGGAAGCTTCTATTAGGTCTTCTTACATCCGCCTTATTCTATTTTATTGAAAGGCCTTATTAATATTGACCTTTATTACATCCGAATACATTGATCTACCTATGTGGGGTTTAGGACCTTAATATGTCCGCCCCCTTAAAAACAGCCTTGTCCTCAAGGCTTGAGATGTGGAAACTGCTGCAGAATGGTAGTTGGTTCCCAAGTAGCATCTGTTGGAGTCATATCTTTCCACTGTACTAGCACTTCCTTGATGGTTCTTTGATGCAAGTGACGCTCACTCTAGTCCAAAACTGCTTCTGGTTGTATCCAAATGGATCCTTCTTTAGCTAACTCTGGAAGGTTGGTTTGAATTTGGCACTTGGTTCCAATCACCTTCTTCAAGCATGAAACATGAAAAACAGGATGTAGCTTCGACTGACTAGGCAGAGCTAACTGATATGCAACTTGTCCCACACGCTTGAGAACTATGTAAGGGCCATAAAATTTGGGTGCTAGCTTCTGACAATGCTCGGCCTTGAGGGAAGATTGCTTATATGGTTGCAGTCTCAGAAACACCTGATCCCCTTCTGCAAATTGACGTTCAGAGTGACCTTGATCTTCTTGTTGCTTCATTCTATTATGTGCCATGACCAAGTTCTCTTTAAGGGTACGAAGGATATCCTCTCGGACTGTAAGTGTGTGGTCAACCGCCTGGACCTTCGAGGTACCCGGTAAGTATGAGAGAACTAAAGGTGGCTTCTGTCCATATACCGCTTCAAAAGGAGTCATGTGAGTGGTTGTATGGTATGTAGTGTTGTACCACCATTCGGCGAGGGGTAACCATTGAGCCCACTGGTGTTGTTTTTCAGAGGCAAAGCACCTCAAATATGTTTCCAAACACTTGTTGACAACTTCCATTTGACCATCCCTCTGGGGATGATCATTGATAAGATGAGCTGAGATGCAATTGTGTGCCTTGTAGCTTAAACATCTCTTGCCAAAAATTGCTTGTGAAAGTTGGGTCTCAATCGGAAACAATAGAGTGCGGCATGCCATGAAGCTTGAAGACCTGGTCCATGAAAATTTGAGCCACCGTGGATGCAGTAAATGGGTGGGGAAGAGCGCAAAAATGAG